>VZTT01045445.1:342-26808 GCA_013400855.1 Buphagus erythrorhynchus
AAGACCCCTAAACTTAAATACAAACTTCTAAAATAAATTTACATTGTGCCTATACATGACCAGGAACCAAAAGCTCCTAATGATGACTCCGATCCCCTTACCATTCAGAGTCTCACTTAGAACCCTAAAGATGTATCCAAATTACCATCCTAAATGTCACCATCTAAAAAAGTTGATCTTAAGCCATCAATTTACATTAATATCAGCAGAGAAGAATCAGAATGCAGAGATAGAAAGTATCCAAATGACTGCAGTAAATGGCATGGGACTGCACACCAGGCTGGCTCATTCTACCCATTGCACCAGCAGATTTTCTAAGTGTTTCAGTCCTGTTCAGCANTGCAACCCCAGTCACCTCTTCTGCTTTTGCTTCACCCATCAAATCCCTGCTGAAAAACACAGTTTTAACTTCAAAGTGAATCACACCTTTCCTTTCAGACTCCTTTAAATCCAAATACATGAACAACACAACAAAAGGCCCTCTAAAAGTACATCCTAGAAACAGTGATAAAAGAGATTTCACAACCTGCATTGCTGTTGTCATTTCCAGGAGCTCTTACCTCACACTGACCTCTGAAATAAGCACACAAACTTACTCAATGTCTCCCCTCAGTTTCACACACTCACTATAGCCCTTCTCCTTGCATTAAAGCCTTTCAGCTCCACCTTCTCCTGCATGAACCTATGCGTATATACATAGTGGCACATGGATTTTTGTATGCACAGAGATGTTATTGCTTCTCCAACTGGTTTTTCAGAAAGAGTTTCACTATACCCTAATTGCTAAACATTCAGTAAATAGAGGAATGGTTCAGCAAGAGAACAAAATTAGGGGGAAGAGAGGAGAAAAAAATATTAATATTTATATTTTAAAACTCAAGATTCAAAATTTAACATCCCTATTATTTTCAGGCAACATATTCTATACATCCAACAAAATATGGGCAAGATATTACGTTTCCTTAGAAAATAAATTATACAGGTACAAAACACAAGTTTTATTAAACGTTCTTTAGATTTTCACAGAAAAAGATATAATACACATTATAAAGATACAATACACGTTATCCAGAAAATGAATAGAAACTACCTGTATGTATTTTAATGACATTTCATAGTGTTGCTTAGGATTGTACTACTCTACATTATTGAAAGAAAAGCCAATGTAGAGAATCAAGGGGAGAGAAGAGAAATATGAACACCAAGCATTAATTCTGGTCTTGCAGTAAGCTCTGCAGCCTCCACAGGTAGTCTGGAGTCAACCTGGCAGCCTCCACGTGATGCCCAGTAACTCCAGAATGGCTGATTCCAACCATATTGAGAAAGGAGCAGGCCAGGAAAAGCTGTAACATTTCAGACTCAGATCAGTAAATCAACTGTACCAAATTAGTTCTTATGCAGTTACTGTGTACTTTTTACAGCACAATCTGTCACTGAACAATTAAAATGTAATTTCATACCTATGCCAGAACTGCAGGACCACGACTTCAGACACTCTATCTTTGTACAGCCTTGAAGTACTGGAGCTTTCCTCCTTCCCAATCCCACATGCAAATTGCAGAGCCCATTCTGCCCTAGCTTCACAGACACATATTCCTGGGGCCTGATACTCCCCAAAAAAGCACAGACCTGGACAGGTGCACCTTGCAGAGTCAAATCAGATCCAATTCACTTGCAGGTGCAATTTCCACAAGAAAGAAGATTAAAACGTTTCCTAAGGAAACATGAATCAAAGTATGTCCTGTAGAGAAACTGACTCATATCCAGCAAGACAAGGAGAGCACTCCCCCAGCACAGCCAAACAGTTTATAGAAGTCTAGTGCCACTCTAAAACTGACAATTAGTTTACATTTCATCCATTCCTTTATGTGACTATTTCCCCAGGTTGAAAGGATCTCCTTAGCAGCCTCATCAGTCACGGATTGATCCTGATAATTCCCTCGAGTGGCTTTTAAAGGAGACCAGACTCCAAAGGACCTTCAATTACCATGTTGTCTCAGGCTCTGATCTGGATGTGCATTCGAAGCAGTTCAGAGCCTCAAGCTGCCAAACTTCAGCTCCTGCTGCTGTGTGTTGTTTGGCAAATCAGTGAATTCAGTGGATCATTACAGTACTACATAGATACTTTCCTAATACTGCACAGATTAATTGCTCGGTGCCTTCCAGGGCACCTGACAGAGTTCTTTCCTGCTATGAATTTAACAATAAATTTTTGATCCTCAACATCTCCACTGATCTCCATTCAAATAACCCAGCAACAGTGATCATGTTCAGTCACACACTTGCAGGTATAAATACCTGTTACATTTCCTTCAGTCACACTTGGGGGTAGATGGTAAAACAGAACCTGCATTTCACTACAGCAGGTGCTGTGCAGGCTGAGGGCGAGACATGATACAAGATAACCAAAGGTAGAAAACTAACTCAAGAGGAGAACTGCTAAAAAAATTACATTGTTATACACAACACTGCGCTCCTCATTCCCGGAGAGACCAGCACTGCTATTTAGAGAGAGAAGTTCTGTCTCTGTCTGCCGCAATGATCACCCACAAGCCACCTCTGGGTGGGAACCATCCAGCACCTGAACAGACAGGTGGATTAGGGAACAGACCCTGCTGAAAACCAGCCAGTTCCACCAGTAGAGCACCTTCTGTGAGCTGGAATGTCCATCTAAGTTCAATGGAGAAAGGTGAGTTTGCAAAAACACCTTTGGTCAAGTCAGGTAATGTTACGCTGGAACATCAGGCTGATTGTATATAAATGCATGGATCAAAAAACCTTAGAGCTGTCAACCCATCAAGGTACCCTTGACAGAAAAGTCTACATTAACAATGTAAAAGTTTACCTGAATCTGGCATTATGGACTCCAGAGTTCTGTAAGATAACATTCCTGATTCAAAGCCCAGATTCCCCAGGAGCCTTTCAGTGTCTGTGGCCACAAATGGTGCTCAGATCAGAGCTCAGTCATGTACTTAATGAAGGAAAAGAAAAAGCCTACAGGGAGATTGAGAGGAGGCTTACAGAGTCAGAAACCATGCTGTGAGCATTATTTCAGTAAGTCTCAAGAAGGCTTAAGGGAAACTACTGGCAATGTTTTGAAGCAGAAAATAAAGGACTCTGATCACCCAAGCTGTGTGCACCAAGACATGGGGCGGCCATTCTCCCCATGAATATAATTCATTTTCATGTGTATATATGTATAGCAACATTCCACAATCACAACCAGATTTTTTTTTTTTCCCAAAAATTTGCATTACAAAAGTTTCCAAAGTAGGTTTCATTTTAGAAAGGCAGAAACTGCCCACTGCAACAGAGGCTGTGTGCAAATGAGTGCCCAGTGAATGAAGAAAGCCTTTAGTGTCCTTTTACAAATGTAATTCATGGTGGTTAGTGAGGACAACAGCTCTGCTCTCACTTCTGCAGATTAAATATTAACTACCCAGGGTGTGTTTTAACAGCCTCTTTATTTCAGAGCAGCAATGAAACACAAATCGTATGTGACTCTAGAGGGAACAAGGTGAGGCTTCTCTCGGAGGACAAAGTCACAAGAAAGCAGAAATGTCCTGCAGAATGGCAGTCCAGATGTGGCAGGGAGAGTAATTCAGCTCATATCAACAGAGATGTTTACTGAGACATTCAGCAGCCCAAGGAAGTCATTACAGATAAGCCACAAAACTTCTGAAAACACATTTAAAAGGACGAGACGTGAGAGACAGTGTGGTGCACCTTGAGAAAGCACCCATGAGCACCTTTCCAAGGGGTCCTCTGGGGATTTAGCTGAGTGACTGACATAAGGTTTAGAGAAGTGCACCTTTTAAACCCACAGGGTTTTACGTAATCAGGTCACGCAGAGCTGGCATGTACAGTAACAACAAATTACTACTAAATTCATAACTTCTCACTGTACTGCACACTATGGCACCATGTTACAGGGCTTCCCAGTTTGAGCTCTGAATTCAAGGGACTGTACACCTGGCTGCTGTTTTCATGTTAAAAATTAAAGGGCACCTCCACAAAATGGCATAAGAATAGGGTAAAATTTACATATGCGCTCATAGAAGTTTACATTCTGCTCCATGTACAAAACAAAGCAAAAATGTGGGCATATAAACCTGACTTTGGGAGAAGGATGGAGTACCTACATCTCACTTTAACCAACCAGTTTAGGGGTGCTGAGGTCTATGCAGTTCATTCCATCCCCATTTTGCTGGCTGGCCATGACAGGAAGTCTGGTCGTTGTAAGTTAGCATCAGACATTGCAGAACTGAGCTGCTAAAGGGAAGACATTATTTGAAAAGAGCTAGAGGCTACACATGTTCATTTTTTCATTTGACCACAGAAACCAAGCTTCATGTACTCAGCTGAAAACTTACACAAAGATCCCCTGGCTAAAAACTGAAATACAGCAATTTCAAAACACATCAAAAAAAGGTGAATTTTAATGTTCCTTTGTGAAGCTACTCCATAAAGAGCAAGAAGTGGATTCACTTTGCAATGACATATTGTTCTTTAACAGTATTCACAATACAGAAAGCAAATGACAGAATAGAGACTCAGGGTCTTCAATCTGAGTTAAGTTTATTTATTACTTTAAATCTGAAACAGTGAGGAAATTCAGACAAAACTTCTGCTAGCAGTAAAGAAAACAAAGGTCCCTACTAGAAATCAGCAAGACCAAGTCCAGTATTTCAGGCAAATTAAGCACTCATTTCACACTCCTCACCAGAATATATAGATGCTCGTAACTTCTCCCAGAGAGGTACAGATCTGTAAATGTTTATACCATTTTCTCCAATGGGAAAAAAAAAAAAAGTTTTCCACCACAGAACAAAGTTACATTGATATTAACAATTCTACTAAATAAATGACTCAGCTGTTTAACACATAGAAAAAAATCCAATGTCTGAGAATGTGAGCCACATGCATGAATATTCTCTTAGGTGTTAGTTTTTTAAGTTCCCCAATGTATCTGACAGCCATAACAATGCACAGCAACAAAGTTTGCTCTCTTTGGCAGTCATTTTAGCAAAGATTTTAAAAGCAACATTTAAAAATTTAATTTCAAGGCAAAGGTGCTGCTGGATAAAATTTGCAAAATAAAACAATGAAGATGAAAAACCATAACCTTGTTAGGTAGAACAGCACTGCCTGTGGAAACACACACAAGATTGCCATTACATTAAACTGCAGATCCCTGATTTCCCCTCACCCTGTCAGCTCAATGTGGCCTGGCCTGGTGCTGTTATCTACACGACCCTATTACAGATGCACTGCTTCTATAATGAGCTTTGATCATTAAATATCCAGGCGCAACATTTGGCAGAAACTAGTAATTCCTGCTTGGCAATATAACAAAGTCTGAAGGCACAGGACAATCTTACAGATTGAGAAAAAACAGAGCAGCTCCCACAGGTTCTAATTCTACTTTTATCATGAATTTACTAAGTCTGCTTTTAGTTTCCACACTCCCTTTACCTGTGAAACATGAAAATTCAACTTCGTTTTATGTCTGGGTTTTTTAATCATGGTCTAGAGGACAAATTCTGTAAAATTGCCTCTTTTCAGCAGGGAAGAAAATCTCAAGTGAACTTAACACTTGATAATTCTTTTCTGTAGGTTAAATGAAAAATCGGTAATGTTAAATGACTTTGAGATGGCCAATTTATTTAAAAAGTGGTCATTTTTTCCTACAAACTCTGGGAAAATATTATTACACATAAAACTAGAGCAGTGAGACAATGTGAAATGAGTTCACATTAATTCTAAAATAATATGTTATACATTGTCAAACATGGGTTTCTGTTATAAATGAAAAAAAGATACAAGATACTCCTATTGCATTAATAAAGGTCTAAGCTGCAGAAAATAGAAATGGCTGCTACTCTTGCACTATGGTGTGTCACAAGCATCAAAAGATTCAATTTAAGTATAGTCTTTATTCTCCTGCTTCATAATTTTGCAATTACATCGACATGATGTCTGCATCTCTGCCACTCCCCAATCCAGGTACTTCATCCTCTGAGAAATTTTTCAGAATAAATTAATACTACCATTTCTCTTCCCTTTTCTCTTTCAACCTTACCTACACCTGATCTCTTGCTCTGCATACAGAAAGAGCAGTTTCACAGCTGATATAATATATAACTTTTTCTAAATATGGCCCTCTGATGCTTTAAACCTATTTCTTGTTATGAGCTTGTACAACTAAATTGTTGTTAGATATTTTTATTATGGAGTCTTTTGCAAGAAATAAAGAACATGAAAAAAACATGATCTTTCTTTTCCAAATATTAAGGGATTAAAATATGGTTTAAATAATTTTACAAAAGCAGGTCATCTCTTCATGTCGAAAAAAAATCCTAGGTATTGAAAAACAGAGAAATCATCTTCTATCCTCAAATAGAATCTTCCTTGAAATGAGCATGCTTGTATTACAGAAAATCACACACTTGCACATTCAAGGATGGCACTACAGATTTCTGAGAGTATAAATTCTCCTGGCTGTGAATCATCCCTTCACTCAAGGGATTCTTGGAAGAATATGCAGAAACTCACACATTTTCCAGTGACTAATCCAACTCTAGTCACCATGAGCTTTCCCTTAATAATTGTCCTGAAAGCACTTTGCATCTGAGAAAGAATGGAATATCCATAACAGATCAGCTTCCTGGAGATTTACACCTCGCCACCTGCTTCTCTACAAGCTTAAATATCATAACTTTGGGCCCTAATTTATTCATGTGCATATAAATGCTATACCACAATTTGGGAGGCCTTATTTGGGAGTTCTGGAAGGTCCTCTCAGACAGCAAACCCCAGGTGTCAGCCACACAGCCGTGTGTCTCAGCAGAGTCCTGGCAAATCCTGCCCTCCCTTGGGCACCTTTTCCTTCCCCTCTGCCTGTCTCTGCTGTCCAGTGTGCACAACACCAGCCACGGTGTGGCCAGCCTGCAGGGGGGAGAAACAACCCCGGGTGTGTGTGACCCATCCAGACTCACACACAGTTGTAAAGGTTAAACACACAATAAAAACACACAGCAGAACCATAAGGAGGCAACACACTGCAACAGACCATGCTGGCAAGTCACAGCTTCACAGTTATCCACCCAGTATGCAGGGATTTGTTTCTGCGAGAAAAGGTCCTTTACAAATTAAATAAGCAAATCAAATCCCTCTGTACAAGGAACCCAAGCTTTTCTCCTCTCAAGCAAAAATAAGCTCATTCTCTCAAATGCCTGTCTGGGTAGACAGGTGAGATTAAGCTTGGAATTTAACTCAGCTTAATACTGGGCTGTGAAAACATCACCTCAAACTTATGTCATGCACAGTAAGAAATAGAGTGCCTCTTGATCTAGTGTTGAAATAGCATATCCTTCTCTAAAGGACACAACCAACCTGTGTTCTTTCATTTAGGGGAAAATACAAAGGTTTCTCCCCAGTTCCTTTCTGTTAGAAATTCCTTTGGTATATGGCAACTCAATTCTCTCAAAAGGTCAACATAAAATCTCCAGTACTTGGACACTGTGTGATCTGAACCACACACTGAAGGCAGAGATCATTTACACCAGATTTCCTACCCTTTGTAAATCCTCACTTCTTACCACACCAAAGACCTGAATCTAGGAAGAGGTTTCTGAAGTTTCTCATCCAGAGAAACACATCTGCACTGAGCAGGAAATAGCCATAATTTTAGCAACCCTTTCACTCTATTCTAAGCAGATATGCTGGCAGGTTTTCAACAAAAGGGGCCTTTTTCATGAGCAATGCAATTTAAAATACACAGTAGTGCCACTTTTGGGCCCAGGGGTTGTGTAAATATTTATATAAGTATAGCTAATCCTATAGCTCTCCCTTGCCCCGGTCAATTTATTCCAGAATAAGAGTAGCTGCCTTTTTGTTATTGTGAGGCTTAACTTAAATCACTTCCAAAATAATATTAACCAAACTTGAAAAAAGGTCATTGTAATAAATATACCTCTGGCTTAGAAGAATTTGAGTGTTCTTCAAACATTTACAGTCCATCAGCAAGAAAATCAGCACTATGACATCCAAAATTCCCAACACTACACAGGGTAGATAGGGAGAGAAAAAAAAACAATCATTTTTTTCTCGCTCTCCAAAGGGAGAGTATTAAAATAAAGTATAAAAGTTGGACTCAATCTTCACTATCTATTAGCAGCCTATTTTGTGTCCCAAAGTTAAAGAACTCTCCTCACTATCTGATTTAGAAACACAAACCCATAGCAGATGCAATCATTGAGTTTTCTGCCTTCTGTAAAGAGTAGTTGCCAAACTTGAGTTAAAATAGCACACACGGAACAGGAAACCATCTTAACTTTCCCACTCGTCCTGAATATTAATTGTTTTTGGACTGATACACATGCAAATAGCTACCATTAAGATCACATCATGAATACCAGGTTTTGTACAGCATAAATGTATTAATATAATGCTTGAGATGATAATTCTCTGCCCTCAACCACTTTTTAAAAAAATCAAGAAACAAAAATGTGGGTTTTATTTGTCACAAAGCCAACACAATCCACCAGCATATATTTGGGGTCATTCATATATACATCCATTTACAAGAGGCTGCTCTATTCTATTATCAAATAGGAAAGCTTCAAATCCATCATTTTTCCACTTCTCAAGCAAAAAGAAAGCCTGAGCCTCAGTCAAAAGAAGTAACAGCAACATACAAATAACTAACTAAATAAAATACTTCCTTCCTCTTCAGCAAAAACACTGTCAGCAAGTTAAAACTGCAGTGACTTTCATTTCTAGTACACCAGATACAGTTCATGGTGAGTTGGAACAACTGTTCATATCATATTCTGGAACAATACCTGCAAAATACATCGTGTTGGGGCAAATCTGTTGCTTTTTAAGACAATAAAGCAATATTCTGCATATCTGTGCTTTAAACTAGGACATATTTTCAGACCTAGAGTTCCCATCATTATACATGTCACTGAAGTGTTGCTCAACTTAAAAAAACTGCTGTAGTACTACAATTTTTGTGGAGAGGCAGATGGCTTTTGGCTAAGTGACAGGTCTGGAGCAATACTCCCTGTTCCAGCAATGACTGCCTATGGATCTGGAAGCCAAGCATTACCTTGCTGGATCTCTCGGGTTTAACAGTCAAATTACAATATTCTTCAATATAACACTTCTTTTAAAAGTGTTAAAATCCATGCACAGAGCAAATTAATTAATTTATTACCACAAACACACACCACCCCCAGAAAGCTTTGATAAAAGGTGATTATAAGACAGGACTGAAAAAGCTGACCCCAACATCTGGAATGCACAGTCTGTTCAGCTTTAAATTTGTCCCTTCTGGGCAAACAGCTACACCAAGACTTCAATACATGGTCAGAGATTGGTTTGGCCAGAGGACTCTGAGGTCTCCTTCCCTCACTGAGTGGTCATCTTCTGCTATGTTTTAATCTTATTGCTCTGTGTGTAAACCCCAGGCTTTACTTGCTAAACAATATTCAAGCACTGCTCTCATAACTGAATCTACCTGCCCTCTCAGGACTTCTTTTTTGACACAGTACCAGCAATACACTTGTACTTGCATTCACAGACATCATTGTAGGAAAGGATAATTACCCTCATTTGTCATGTAAGAAACTGGGGCAATGAAAAATAATGATCCAGAGTACCTGTTAATTGGTCTCCAGACCTGTTTGTTATTCCCCAGAATACTGAATATGCCCATATTTTCACAACAATGATAAAATCATCCTCCCAGAAAACCAGTCGGTATTTCCACTAAATCACATTTCCAGTTGCAGGTCCAGTCTCCACAAGGAATGAGACAGGAATCAATGGAAACAGTAGCAGAGATTTAATACTTTTAAGTCAGGACCATGAAGAGAAACTGCTCAGACAATCCCAAAATCATGCAAATTCTCAGTGCCTGTCTTTGCAACCTTACAGACCAATGGGTTTTTAACTTACCTTGTATTTACCAAAAAAAAAAAAAAAAAAAAAAAAAAAAGAAGAAAGAAAAANAAAAAAAAAAAAAAAAAAAAAAAAAAAAAAATCCACACATTACATCACCCTAAGTTACACAAATCACAGAAAGCTCAGGCTGAGCATTTTCAGCATCAGTTGTGTTCATAAGAACTGAGGATTAGTCTCACTTTATTCTTCTGTTCTAGTTTTTGAAGCCCTATCTAGCCTTACACTCCCCTTCTATTACCTGACCTTGTTATAAATAGTGAGTTTAGTCAGTTCCAATATCAACTAAAGAGACAGTACCAACTCAGGGCCTTGGAACCACCTCATATCTCACAGCTTCGTCCTCCTAAGTCATTGGTACTTTCCAATAATGGCCCTAAGTAATGGCTTCCATCCTGAGACAGCAAATTGCCCAAGAATACCAGAATGTCAATTCAGTTTCCTTGTATTTTAAGCTGTTTGGTTGATTCTTTTTCCTTCTTTTTTTACTTTTTGGAGAGAAGTGGTAAAGAATAATCACTCACTTGAATTTATAAGACATAATGATGGAAAACAGTCTGTCAATTCAGAGAATATGAACAGCATCGTATTCAAAGATGAAAACTTTGAGAACAAGGCTAAGGATAAAAGCATATTAATCATATATAAGTAGTGTTAGATACCTAAATAATGAGCTGCAGAAGATTTTTCATCTACAACAATTCAAAACATTCTCAGCAAATTACCAAACTCTTTCAGCCAAAATTTTCATAATGTTAACAAAAGCCTTGTTAAATTATTATTTGACAAGTACATCAATTTATTAGTAACTCCAAGTTCAGGTACACATTGCAAATACTCACAGACACCTTCAATCTTGTCAGCTGTCTTGCTCCATGCTACCTGCCTGGTTTCCATTATGACTTGAATAGTCCTCCTTTCAGGGCTGCTCTTCTTTAGACTGAATATTGTCATAACAGTTCCCAATTCCAAGGTCCTTTTGATCTGGCTTTTCTCATACTCAGGCAGCACTCCATAGTCTATATTCTTTCTGGGCATTTTCTCTTTTTAATCAAACTTTTATGGTTTTCAGTGTCCTGAAGAGAAAAATATCAGGGAGAAAATTCAGTATTTAAAAAACATTTTCATTTCTTTAAAGATCACATTTATGTAGTTAGATACCTAACAAAAACTCCCGCCCATGCAAATGCAAGGTAGGTACGTGGCCAACATTAACCCTTGCTGGTTTACCCTGAAAGGAGGTACAAACACCATTCACAGAGGGCAGTTCCAGCAATATTAGCTTGTGTAAACTCTTGCACTGTATTAGAATTTAAACATGGATGGGACCTACATGAGAACGTAGGACAGCAGGTAACTGTCCTTTTGAGAACTGTAATGAAGGGAAAACATGAGTAATACAAACACTGAAGTGCTGGCAACATCTAAACATCAGTTTTTGCACTTTTAACACTTCATGGCTCTGTTTCTCCTACACAGGCTGCCTTTTCTTACCCACATGTTGGATGGCAGATATTTGTGTGCATACACTTGGGACAGATCTTGGCACAAAACAGCCAAAAGAGGGATGTGTACAGAGCAGATCTCACAAATATTAGCAAGTTTCTGTGCTCTCTGGTCTCCCAGATCACTGCATCAAACAGCTAATCATGAGCCTGATTACTCCTCAGTGAGATTATTTACCAACAGGATGGTCTGCAACCTGCTCTTTCACCCACGAACGAGTGTCATTGTCACACAAGTCGCAGGGGTTGCTGCCACATAGCTCCCAGCCATCCCCCTCAACCCCATCCCTGAGCAGGACAGGTTTAAAGAAGCCCAGTGCATGCAGCCACCAGCCACGGCGTCTCCTCTGCTTCTCTTCCTCTCTCCTCAGACCGCTGCTCTCCAGCACAAGCACTTTCAGTTTCCGTGTTCATGGCCAATTCGACCGTGGCACTTCTCGCTTCCCCTTCGTGACTTCTGCCAGCCCTCACCCCCTCACCCCGTGTCACTGTCTCCTGACCGCTCTTTTCTGCTCCCTCTAATTAACAGCACTAAATTGCCTTTTAACACCGTCTCAGCTGCTTTAGGAGCAGCCTCTGACTTTGAAGCTGTCCGGTGCAATCTTTCCTATCCCTTTTTGAATTCTACCACTTCAATAAACACTTTTTTTTTTTTTTTTTAAAGTTAACAGAGAAGCCACAAGAGTTCCCTTCTTACCTCTGCACTGCCAACCGTGAGCTTGAAGTGCTCTACAGCAGGAACCTCTCCATGGTTTGCAAAACATTATACACATTATTTAGTGTTTTATATTGGCTTGTTAAAGTAATTTAAAAATGGAGTATTCTCTCCTTATAGTACTGAAAAAATTAATGTACTCCAATCCTGCAACAGGGAGGAAGTGAAAAACTTTGAAGCACTGTAAGCAACAGCAATTTTATTATTTTCTTTTAGCCATAATGTAACTGATCCTTTTAGACTACTTGAAGATAACCAGATAATCATTTAAATTATGACAGGCCTGAATCTAAAAAGACAGCCATGGCCATCTTGCTACAATGATTTGTTAAAACAAGAAATGAAAGGAGGAAAAATAAAAAATTAAATTAAAATCTTTGAACAGTGTCTGTTTTCTGACCAAAAAAATAGAAACCCTGTCTTCTCACTTTGTTTTTTTATGATTCTTAATGAAAAGAGCAAATATGCTGTGATCTGAGACAAGGTTTAAGCATTTGTGCAACACTACACTGCATGATAAAAAACTGAACTTTTTAATTAGTATAGTTTTTCAAGAGATGATAAAAAATATACATCAGGTCTGCCTTTTACAGTACCAGGTATAGCTGTTAAATGAAATATGATTTAGAAAACCAAGAAAAGCAGTTTCTAAATGCAGCTATTTAATAAAGGGCAATGCAGCAGGTTTTTTTGAGAGATAACTCCCTTAGTACAAAGGAACTGCCTCTCAGAGGTGGCTCCTTAAACAGTTTCTGTTGAATATAATATACTGGACTTCCCCTTTTAAAGCAGTTCTTTCTCCCGAAACTAGAGAAAACAGTGGATTTAATCTAACTTAACTCCTAAATCATAAGCCAAGTTTTTGACTTAAGGTGGAAAGAATATATTGCAATATTTGATCAACCTAACTGACCACTCCTAGACTGTTTTGGCAACCTGCTCCAGTTTAAGAGTAATATCACAGAGGGCTGCCTAATAGTAAAAGAACAAAGAGAAGCCCTTGGCGTTAGACGTTCAAACATCAGGAGCTGTCTCACACTCACCCACAGGTGCCCTTCAGCATTCCTTACACCAATCACTGCACAACTATTTGAATTAACAATCTTTCTACCCGTTCATGCAGCAGAATTCTGTGATGACCTTCATCACCCCATTACCTGGATGCCTCTAACGCAGCAGAGTGTGAACTACAAGATGCTGGATGTAATAGAAGCATCACTACTCTTCTGCTGAAAAGTCAACTTAAGCCTAAGTTGGAAAGATCCAGCATCACTTACAGGACTCAATAAGTGAGTTAATAATCACCAAAACATGCCACAAGCTCTAGCTTAGACACAGACATGACTCTTTCCCTTTGACTGCAGGAATTAGAGGAGCTAAATTTTGAAGGTGTCCTGTACCAAACGCAAAACTGAGATCACTTGTTACTGTTTGTGTTAAGACCTGCTCTGATAGGTTTTAATTGAAAAGTCTGACTGATTTGGACTAAAAAGTCTAAAAGACACACTGCAAGTAACCAAGTGAACATGGACCAAAAAAAAAAAAAGAAAAAAAAACCAAACAGAGTTTACTACTTAGTTTTACTTCATTTACTTCAGACTTTAACAAACGCTTCTTAGAGGAAGATCAATGTACAGCTCGTAACTCTCTTTGTGATAACAGAGAGGGGAAGAACTAGAAAAGGCAAGCTATAAATGTACCACCTAGCAAAGAATATCTCGGATAACCACTGATAACTCCATAGTCTGTTATAATTTCACCCATATGACACAGCAGGTGCTTTCCAGACACAGAAAGTTAACCAAGAAGTGCAGTCCAATGTTTGTCTCCAGCCAATTTCTAAATTTTCCCATGTGCTCTGCGCATTGCAAAAGGTTTGTTGCATCCGCGCCCTGAGCTCTGCCTTTGGATTTAGGACATCACCTCGGCAGACGGATACACCCCAGCGCAGTACCACAGCACTAATAATTAATAACAATCGACGCACGGCCCGTGCGAGGCAGCCGCTGCCCGCCGAGCCCTGCGGCCTGGCGGAGCGAGCAGGGGAGCGGAACCGGCTCCAGACGGTGCCCACCTGCCCCGGGCAGGCCGGGCCTCAGCCGGGGCAGGGCCGCGCACGGCGGGGCTGCTGCCAGGCACTGCCACACTGCCAAGGTTTCCTTCTTTCCTTCCTTCCTTCTTCTCCGTCAGGCTGCGCTGCGGCGGGGCCCGGCCACACACAAGGTGCGGGGTGGCAGGGCCACCTCAGGGAGCCCCCAGACTCCCTTGTCCCCTCCAGCCCAAGTGCCCGCCGCCGCCTGGCGCGACTGTCCCTCACCCTCCGCTGCACCCCGGCCCTCTCCCCGACGCCGGGCATCCCCCGCCTGCCCTCCCAGAGCCTCCCTCACACCAGACTCGCCGCCCCGCCCCAGCCCCAGTCCCGCGGCACCTGCTGCTCCTCCGGCCGGGCCGCCCTCACCTGCACGGCGGCGGCGGGGGCTCCGTGCGGCCGCGGAGCAGAGCCGGCGCTGCCGCTGCTCCCGCGGCGCCTCTCGGGGCTCTGCTTTGCCGTCACCGCGAAGGGGCGGCGCCACCTGACCCCGCCGCCAGCCCGGGCTCCCCTCAGCCCGGGACACCGGCCCTGCCCTCAGCGCCCGAGCGGGGCCGGGACTCCTGGGGATTCCTCACCCCGTCCCTCTGCCCGCCCCGGGGCTGCTGTGGAGGCGAGCTCCCGGCTGGCGCTGTCCCCGCCGGGCCCGTGCCCACAGCCCCCTCTGCCAGCGCCGGCTGGCCGCCGCTCGGAACTCATGGTCTGCTCCAGGCTGATGTCTGGTTGAGCCTGAGGAAAAGGCTGTGGACCCTCACTGTAGCTGGAATTACCTTAGGAAAAGGCTGTACAGCTTCACTGTCGCTGGAATTACCTTAGGAAAAGGCTGTACAGCTTCACTGTCGTTGGGATTACCTTAGGAAAAGGCTGTACAGCTTCAGTGTCGCTGGAGTTACTCCCTTGTCGAGTTAAAACTGACTCCCAAGTGATCCGCTACAATTGTATCGCACGGCAGTTTAGGATCTGGCAATGCTAAAAGTATTTCCCAGATTGGGATTCAGAAGAATAGTGGTAGAACGACATCCTGCTTGCAGATCAAGCCTTGGTACAGCCACTCAAGTTGATGTATCGGTCTTGCCGCAGACCAATTTGATAAATCTGGGTAAAATTCCTACACCCATAGGCAGGTGTGCAAGGTCATCACAGGGAACAAGTCATGCCAGTTCAGCAGACACCAAAACAAATGCCCAGAAACCAAAGCTAGGGATGCCATAGCATTCGCAGGGAAGACCTTGGCCATTTCTGCAAGGCCTGTGCCATGTTACAATGGCAGGTCCTGTATTCCAAATGCTAATTCCCAAAAGCTGACGTTAAATTTAATGGAGATAATTCTTCATCTCCCCTCCTTCCAATACTGGTGGCTGACACAAGGGAGTGAAAAGCACAGGTCTTTTAACAGACTTATCTACTCTACTGAGAGGAAAAATAGTTTTCCATAATTTCAGTCAGCATTATAAATGGTTGAGCAGTAGTCAGACATTAATTGATACTTTCACCCTATATGTGCAGAAACTACTGAAACAAAATTACACCTGCAATGAGGTTCTGGGCCAAATGCCACCAAAAATACTCCCTAGCAGAGTATTCTCCTAACAGAAGGAGAAGAAAATGTCAATTGCGTCCAGCTCTTCTGTAGGAGCAATTTGGAAACTCTTCCCAAAAGCAAACCAACAAGCCTTTATCATGGTCAGAAGTACCAAGGGGTTTCAAATAAGTATGACCTATCAGAAAAGAACTGAAGAACACATTCAAAATATACCACCACAAAAGGAAGAAAAACCCTGAAACCCAGCACCTGGGAAAGGTGTGGTTCATTTTAAATGCAAAACAAAAAGATGATCATTGCAATCTTATCACTGTTTGCTACTTTGTGAAGACTTTTCACATTTTTCCAGACGTCTAACCTGGGAAAAGTTTCTCCCTTTATAACATGTGACTCAGTTACAAATTCACAGAACAACATCTAAAAGGAGCCATGGTAGTAAATGAATGAGAATAGCAGAATATTTATTAATCACACTATGGTGTCTCTGTCATACATTATTTTTAGCTCTCCATCTTTAAAGTTTTCAATGTTTCATGTTGAAGCAGCCTTTGAAATTATGTGAACAGTGGCAAAAAGCAAGAGCCAAGCAGCCAATTTCCCCAGCTGCAGAAGCTAATACCAAACACCCATTCACACCACAGAGAGCTAAAGGGTGCAGGTGATCCTGGGCATTTCACAAGCAGGAGATGGCAGTGTTCACTTAATATCAGCTGTCAGGTCCAGGAGTCATCTGGGTGCGTTGACAGTGAATCCAAATTCCAGCAAATACCAGCCCAGCAGCCCCTCCTGGTTCTGCTTTGCTTGGCCAGGTACCAACAGTCTGCTCACCAGTCATATGGCACAGCTTCAGCACAGGAACCACCCTTGAACGACCCAGAAGCCACACAGGACAGAGTTGCTCATCTTTATGGTATTTAGAGCTGTGCTGCAATAGATAAAACACTGCTGCAAAGAAAAACTTTGGTCTGGACATACTTGTAGTTGTGCTTCGTTGGTGTTTTGGAAGGACAAATAAAACCTACCCATTTCCAACATTTCTTGCATGACCTTAGACTTACCTGATAAAATGCTCTTAAAGCTGAAGGGTCACTATATAGCCAGAGAAAATAAGTATGTTGGAGAGTCATAGCTGCATGGGGATTATAACACTGAATCCTATAAACTGCTGGATGTAACAAAATCTCAGATGGAGTAAATGATCCTCAAAATCAAACCAATAAAAAAGTAACTCTTAGAAATGCCAGCTGTTACTCCACACATTCATTAGACCCAAAATAAGAGTACTCAGACTTCCTCACAATCCCAACAGATTGGAGTTATTATCAGAATCAGCAGCTCTGCTGTCCAACAACCAAACCTCAAAAGTGAGAATTTCCAGGCAGACAACATAATTTCCTGTAAAGATTGTGGATCTCATAGTCACAGATAACTATCAGATGACATCTCCAGTCGGTTTTTTGTAGAAAAAAAAGCCTGTAGATATATACTGAGGAGACGTGTGGGAAAATTAGTTCTCTGAATTGAAGAATCTGCCCCAGAAAATCTTGTATGTTTAAAAAGGTTAACCACTAGAATAAAATCTTCCTTCCTTTATTCTTTTTTCTTTTCAGTTTAACTTCTTTCTTATAATTTTAAAAGACCCCTTGAATTAAAAATATCACAATTCATACTATAAGATCTGAAAAGCGAGTTTTTCAGCTAGGACTATAGTTTTACATTTTGGTCATAAATCCCTCAGAAAGGGAATTTATAGTGTTCATGCTGACACTTTCTTAATAACAGCATTGAAAAGTTCAACCCTTTCTTATATTTGGTAACAAAGTGTTGATTGCTTCCCCTGAAGAATAATGCAAGGCATGAAAGAGAAGCACAGGACTGGCTAAGCAGCCTCATGGATATAATAAATAATGGTCACAGAACTGGTGCCACTTCCTCACAGGAGCTACAAAGGAAAAACAACTTTTGTGTAGAAGACAGAATTTGAAAAGCTTTACCCCATCCAATTTAAGAAATGTTAAAGAGTGATTAGGCAGGAAGAACAAATATTTTAGAGACTATCAGAGACATTTTCTAGCAAAAGGATTTTTTAACAACCATGGTGTCTGCACTCCTTAGCAGGATCCTTAGTTAGATCAGCTAGATTTTCTGGTTAGAGCTGCAAAACTTATAACCAGATGTTTCATAAAGAAAACTTGATTTTCAAGGTTTGCCTTTATGAACTTTTCGTCCTGATTTTAAGCCTGTCATGAGAACTTGCATACTTAGAGTTGAGGCAGCAACAGCTGCTGCAGCCTGGAGGGAAGAGGGGAAGGATGTCCCTCCCAGTGACTGTTGTCACTGCAGAGCAGTCCTGTGCCACCCCAGCTCCTCATGGCAATAGCTTCAGCTACTCTGGGAAGCCTTGATCAGGTGTTAGTGATCATCTTCAGTGGCTCAATGCCACTTTGTAGCATGAAGCTGATCTTTGAGAGTAATGTCCAGCTGTAGCAGCACAATTGAAGTAATGAATTTGACAGGAGATCCGCTTTCAACACCATCACAGAGTGTGGCAGATCCAACACCCCCAGCACATCTTCTCAGCATAACAGAGCTCAGGCTCCTTGGAGAGGATCTCTTGTAGAAATTGTTCTAGTGTGTACTTGGCTCCATTCTTATCAGAGTTGCATTTTAATCTTGGTAAATTATTGTCACTTAATCATAATATTTAAAGTAAATATTGACTTAAAGTAAACTACTAAGGTCACTAGCAGAAAAGCTGACATGGAGGAAGGGAGGTTATACTTGTAAGTGGCTGGCCTGTTGCCTGTTGAAGTGTTTGTCTGAGTCCTCAAATGTTGAGCTACTCCTCAGTTCAGTCACCCTGTCTCTTGTTATTTGCAAGATTTGCATTTAAAAAAATTTCTGAGGAGTTACTGCCCACTGGCCTCATACACAAAATACAGTGCTGTCCTTAAAATTTCTGTAACAATTTGCATTTGTAGACGTCAAAACATTTTTTAAAAAATATTGGAAATCCTTATATCACATTTTCAAAGGCGTCAGGCCCAGAGGGTGAGGAGGTATGCCAAAGATCGCACAGCAGTTACACGCCTTGGGTAGAACATTGCTTCCAGGTTTTATCCTAATGTCCTGAGGAATGGCATTTCCTCATAGCAAAGCTCACTGTGCCAGAAGAAACCTTTTCATTTACCAGAATTATATTTTCAGATGTTTCAGTCCAGTGAAAACTCTGCTGTGTGGTTTGGGATGCTCAATAAAAACCTTTAAAAAATGCTTGTGAAAATATTTGAAATAAGTGTCAAAGTGCATTTTTTAGACACGCAGTAACAAATTATTTACTTAGCACCTTGAGCCGGCTTTGACCACAGAAAACACCAGTATGTTTAAAGGGCCTGCAATCCCACCTTCAGATGAAGAGTTAAATATTACAATCACTACATCCACAGTGATAAAATGCTCATTACCAGCACTGTCAACAGGGAGTTGATACCAATGTTACAAAGCCTCAGCAGAAAAGGAAAACTGCAGAAGACTCTGCAGGGAACCAGAGAAAATTTTTTCCTGAGCTTTTAAAGCCAATTACATAAAAATCTGCCATAAAAATAATGTAATTTTGAGTTGGAAGGACTGGAAAAAAACAGCATTTGAAAATAGTTTCAAATGAAGTGAGTTGAAACTCAGCAAGAAACAGTCCAGCTCTCCCCCCTAGGTAACTTTCAGCCTTTCATTTCTTTCCCACTACAGAGCAGCACCAGGGGTGAGTTGAGGAGAGAAAAGGCTCTGTTACCATCTGCTTTAGCCTCCTGCTCTCACTCATTATCCCTGTAAGCCTGGAGAGCTTTGGGAAAGGGATCTTCAGGCAGGCTGGGCACAATGAGCGGGGCTGAGCTCAGCCTTCAGCCTCTGCTCTGAGCTGTCCCAGGGAGCCCCAGGGGGACTCAGTGTGAGAAGAACACACACCAAGGCTTCTCTCCACGCTCATTTTCCTTTTTCCTCCCATTCTGCTGAGCTCTTCTTACCACTGATTTTGCTACTGCCGGTGGAAGCTTTTCAGGGATCATATAACAGAGATAGCCCAGGTCTTTCTCTACTTTCTACATGGCTGACTGCAGGGATTTATTATTGTGCAAGGCCTTCCCTCAGGGCACACAGGAAGGGAGGAGAGGTTCCTTGCATCTGTGCTCACTCATGCATAGATCAGCTTTAATCTGACACATGCTAGATCAGAAAAGTTTAGAAAAGCCCTCTAGTTAATCAAAGAGCAAGAATTCTCTGGGGATGGCGAGAGCACACTGGTCCTAATGCAGATAAACATGTAGTCATGTAAATACATGTCAAAATCTCACTAAAATCAAAATATGATTGAAAAATTAATTATATCCTTGAGTGATAATTTCTGAATAGGGATAGAATGAGAGATACTTTCAAGGGGTATGCCTTTCAGATGCCTGTGCCTTGGAAAAACATCCATCTGGTTGTATCTCCGGGATCAGCATATTTGTATAGAATGCAAATTACTCTTGCAACTGCTGTTACCTTTCTGCACCGTGGTCATAACTGAGTGAGTCATGTTAAAGGGTCAAAACCTTCTGTTCCACTTCTTGTGATAAGCATCTTTTCAACATGCTGTCTTAGAGATCCTGTGTGCCAGCAGATCGAGGTAGGAGCTGGCATGGGGTGATCTACAACCATGATCTGTACTAAGAGACTTCTGAGTATCCTGGGGAGCAAATTTACCTTTGGAGCTTCAGAAGAGCCTTGGTTTAGAAGAGCAAAGGACCATTTTTCAGAAATGCAGGCAGATAGCAACAACCCCATATGGCTGCTGATCTCCAATACACGTGTGTGTGTGTATATATAAATGAATATAGGTAGAATCCTATTATTTCACTTATTTTTTAAAAAATCCTTTCACATCTCCAAACAGTTTATATTTGTGCAAAATTCTGAAACTACACAATGTTTGTAAACACCAGCTACAACAGCTCTCAATCACTAACATTTGACTGAAAATCTGAACTCAGACACTCTATGAGATGCTTTAAAAATAAACACAAGATTTGAACTCTATGAAGAAAAAACAACAAAAGAAACCAACTTTCTTTCCATGAAAAATTTCTAACATGTTCCTCATTTAACAGGAGATAATGTCTAGAATAAAGAACCTAACAACATGAATTTACAAGTGCTTATTTGACCTGATCTCCAATTAAAAACATCTTGGTTAACCTCAGCTGAGCATCCAGGACTTGTGTGTGCTTGTAATGATCGTAAAAATGTCACACACATACAAAAATGGTTTCCTCTTTTCTTCTTAGACTGGACTAGTAATTTTCAAATACCACCTCCTCTTTCAAAAAAAAATGCTTCTTTTAGAAGAAAGAAAAAGAAACTTGTTTAATCCTGGAGCTAAGCCACAGAATATTTTACAGGAGAGAAGACAAAGGCTGGAACACTGAAGGCTCTGCCAGGCAATTTAAATCCAACTGTGTTCTCTCCAGAAGCTTTCTGCCACACATGGGGAATAATTTAACCCCATTTTTGCAAAGGATAACTGCCCTGCTGAGCCTCAAAGGCAGCAATACAGAGTTTACCTTTAATCCTGTGCAGAATAATGAGTGATACGCTGCTGAGATTAGTGAGGCAGTGTCAAACGGAGGTTTCTTCCTCTTTGTACTCTCACTCCACCCGGGTAAAAGCGCACTATTAAGAACCCTTAAGCATACAAAATCTCTAATCAAGTTTTCAACAGCCTGGGCCTTTTAGCTAATTTAAAATTTAAAAGAAAAAAGTTTTCACCTTTGATGACACTCACTTCTTCGCAAGGACAGCTGCTGCTAGCAAGGGAAAGAAGTTCTTAGAAAAAAGTGGAACACTAATTCAGAAATACTTCCAGCCAGCAGGACTCTCTCAACTTCTAGCACCTGCATGGGCTGAGCCCTTTTCACACTCATTTGTATCATGCATTAATAGCCTGGCAATGTGTTAATGATGCCCCCACCTGAGATCAGCAATTCTAACAGTTTCTGCTTGTCTTAGGCAAATTTCAAATTCTTTGCCTTCTGGTTTCTAAACCTTTGGATGCCCCTTCTTTCTGTTTTAAGTTTTTTCCGCATCTCAGGGGTTTATAATTTACTTTTTTTACAAACACTAAGAGTCTCAAGGACTCTGCTCATTAAGCTTTTAGGAAAATGTCAAATATCTTTAATCTTTAGGAAGAAAAAAAAATCAAAACCCTGAGAATTGAAAAAATTCACGTCTGTTTCAAGATGTGCATTTATAATATATATGCAAACATTCAGCTTGTGCTCAGCCATGTGCTGTCAGGAGAAAATGGTTTTAGCATGGCACCTAGGATTTAAAAGTTAGACCAGAAAAGAACTCCTGGTTTGTTTCCCTGAAGGGAAATAGATTAAGAGAACGTTCACTTTGTTAACAACTGAAAATTGGCACTCATTTTACTTTTTTATTTTAAAAATAGTGAATATATTGAAGCTGAGTAATACCAGTTTTCAACTGATTTATATGCAAATAATAATCAGAATTTATAATTATATCTGTAGCTAAATCTATTTAGAAATAAATACAATTTTAACAGATTGAAATGCAATACAAATATTTAAATCAAAACAGAGTTTGAATATGGCAAAACAGAGTTCATTTTTTGAGATATTTTATCAAAACAAAACAAAACGTGACACTATTTGAAAAAAAAAAAGAAAACACAGAAAACTAGAAATAAAAAGCATGCAGAACTGGAGAAGAGGTTTTTTATAGGACCTCTAAGGGAAGGTAAGAAAATCCTGCTCCCAGTAAGTGCAGTGAGCAGCTTTGCCCTGGTCTGGCAGCACAGATGGGGGAACACAGAGCTGCTGGCTTGATGACAGATATCCTCAGCGGGCTGAGAAGACCTCGGCCACTGCTGGGGCAGGAAAGCCTCAGTTACACAGCAAAGACAAGAGCTAAAGTTGCTTTTTGGTGATTTTTGTAGCATGACAACAGCCAAGCTTTAGCACCGGGCAGTGCAACAGCATCAGCGCTGCAGCAAGGAGCTATTTTGTCAAGAAAATTGCCAGACAAAAAAGGCAGCAAAAGAACATCCTTGGTACTACAGAAGGAATATAACAAAATGTTTCCAGCCTCGTACTACAGTGAACACCACTGAGACGCTTTGGTGTCAGGGAGGAGATCAGTCAGCAGAGTCAGAAAGGACAGGGCTGGAGAAGGCGATGGCTCCAGCCCTGCATCTGCCTCTGCCCTGCTCTGCTTTTAGCTCCCTTCTTGTGAAGAGCAGCTTGCTGCCCCCAAAAGATGAGAGATAAGGTCAATGGAAATGCAAGGTATTGCCTGACTGTGGCTAGTTTTTTCTTTTATTTTTTTTAAGAGAGGAAATAATGTGTGCAGAGCAGCAGTGGTTCATATTGGGTCAGTCAGGAAGTGTGGGGCTGAGAATTTAAGACAGGCATTTTTGTTTTGTGGTTCTCTCAGAGAGAAAAAGCATACAAGAAAACTTTTTTTTTGCTAAAAAATGCAAACTTTGAGTTCACCTACACCTAGCTGAGGTATCAACATCATATTTCACTCTGAAGAATGTCACTTTAAGTGGAATACTTTGCATCTGTGGCTGCAGTTATTACAGAAACGCTAAATAGCTAAAACCAGTGCTCCTTTGGATTGCAGCACACATAATAGCAGAAGGAGGACAGGAAGACAATGAGATATTATTAACTCTATTCCCACAGGTGAAGAGCTGAGGTACAATTTGTTTCAAGCTGAAGTTTCACACATATCTTCATCCAGTACTTACTGTGGAAAAAGGCAGCCCCTGCTTCTGCTCTCCTCATCTGCCTCTTGCCATCTCTGCCCCAGCTCAGCCCATGGAGATAGGAAAGAAATCTGAAAACACAAATCCAAAACTAACACTGTGAATATTGTAGGTAATGGAAAAAAGAGGATCAGCTGGAGATATATCCCCTGAAGTTACAAAACAGCTTTTAATTTGGCCTTTCATGGTCGTTATTTATTAGCAGTAAACAAGATGATAATCTTTACTGCTGTAAGTGGGCATGGAAAATTAATGCAACAGAAGGAAGCTCACAAGAGTAGTCCTTGAACGCATAGTTGGCTGATATACATGGAATTCAATCTCTGTGTTACACAGTTACATCCACCTTCTAATGAGGAAGCTGAAAACAGAGGCTCTGCAATTAAGCAAAGCACTGTGTGTTTTGAAATTTGTTAATGAAAAATCCAACCAGCCAGCAAACAACTGATTCTTGTGTTGACAAAGAGAAAAGGAAAAATCTGTTGTGCCAAGACACCTACGAACAACTTAAAATACATTAAGATGTATCTCAGTTGATGTGACAAAAAAAATAGAGTAAGAAATTTGTCAAGTATTCACTTTAAAAAAGAATTTTGCAAACAGGAAAAGAATCACCAAGCAGGAGTTTTTTGAAAATCTCCATGATGATTTTTAAAAATCCACACTAATAATTTATGTTGAAATATTCAAGCAGAAAAGTTGAGAGCAGAGCTGCCTTGGAAATGCTATTTCTTGCTGACATATGTTTTACAGATATTTTTTAGACCTTCAGACATCATGGCATTATTTATGTGTGTGCTGAGAACAAATTTGCTGCCTTCCCAGGCTTGTTCAAAAACGGTTTTTAACCACTCTATCAAAAATCAGGCTCTGCAGAAAAATTTGGATCAGCTGAAGAGAAAAAAAAAGTTGCAGTTGCTCCTCAGTGTGTGTGGAGTCCTTGCACCATGCTGGTTCAACACTACCTTCTTTTAATTTTTACTGTTAAAAAGGAAGATCAGTGTTTGAGGGACAGGCTGGTCCTACCAGCATAATAAAGATGTTTTTAATTAGTCTCCCCTCTGACTGAAGGAAACTAGCAGTCTTTCTAGATATGTTTTAGTTGAGAAAAAAAAAAGGAAGAAATGGCCATACTTCTTATACCAAAGTGCTGGACTACTGCAGAGGAGAAGAGAGCCCAGGCAGAGTGACAATCCCAGCTGATTTTACAGGAAAAGCCTTTTTAAAGAAAAGACAGACACATTTTTAGCAGCTGATTTGCTACGATTTGTTTAAAAAAAAATACCCTAAAATCCCAAACACAGAAAACAGATCCTCTTTACTTCCATAGGGCTTGTTGCAGGCCCTTGAGAACAAAGAGCAGAATAATAAACCAGAGGACATCACCGAGGCTGTGCTGTGGTTTTGTAGCATCAGGTGACATCTCAGACCCCACCACCTGAGCTGCTGCTGCTGTGTGACCACAGCTGGGCCATTGCACTCACACCAGAGCGGTCCCGGCTCCTTCGCTCGCTCACATCACTGCGGGCAGAAACCAGAGCTGGGCTAAACAAAACTCTTGCAAAGTATCCAGGAGAAACCTGTGAACTCAATGGAAAGCAGCTGTCTGTTTGTTTTCCTTCCTCATTTGCCCTCAGATTGTTTGGACTGCAAATTTGGTGGAGGTTGATTCCCAAAGGGGATGGGGACAGCTTTCTGCAGAAAGCGTCCTGAGAGAGCAGCAGCACTCCAAAAGACTGAGCCTTTTCCAAGGGATCAGAAGATCTAGCTGAAGTGGGAGCTTCCCAATCTCTCACCAGAGTCCCTGCATGGGAGCAGCTGGTCTGCACAGCCCGGGATTTGCATGGCAGGACACATTTCCTGCTGGGATCACAGCCACACTCTGCTCTGCTCTGCTCTCCCCAGCCCTGCAACCCTGGGGACTTCGGGCAAGTCACCCTGTGCCTCACCTTCCCCAGCTGCAAAGTGGACAGGAGGATACTTCGCTCTGCTGAGATTTTGGATCAGGAATACAGGAGGCAGTGTTTGTGATGCAGTATTTGGGATGCAGTGTTTGTGGTACACTATTTATCAACAAGGCTCCACCACCAATGCAGCGTTATCATTACAACTACTACATTGCAATTGTTTTACTCCAGATGGAATCTGTGCTATCAGAAGTCATCTTGCTGTACTTAAAAATCTGCAAAATTGTAGCACTGAAAAAAACCAATTTGTAATTCTGAGGACAGTATGCCAACAATATTTATTTATACCTCTATTTTTTCAGCTACCATATGATACAATCATGTTGGCAAAAAAGAAATATATTTTAAAGAGTCAGTTGTTGATGGCAACCTTAACACCTTCTATACTCCTTTCCCAAAGGCAAAGGATTATGTAATAAAAAGAAAGTCAATATTATAGCACTGAGGTTTGGAATTAGCATGATAAACTAAATTTTAAAACAGTACTAGCCCTATCCTGCACTTACAGATAATATAAAAGAACTGATGACTTATAGGTGCTGCCACTGAGAACACAGTGCTGATAACACAGGAGACTGTGTTAAAAAAGGAAGTCGTATTCCTATTTATACATGTCACATTACATTTATACTTCTACACTTCCTCAAGCTGGAAGGCTGTGGTGTGTGGACTGTAAGTCTCAGTCAGGAAACTTGCTCCAATTCCAGTTCCACTCCTCCTGCCTGAAGCCTTCAGCAAACTTTCCAGGAGCTCCTGGCTGCTGTGGTTTCAAGGTAGTGACCCAGGAACACCAGCAAGCATCTTTGCATGGTTCAGATTCTTAAAATTCTCCTTTCCCAGGACATTAAAATAT
>VZTT01045457.1:2781-36568 GCA_013400855.1 Buphagus erythrorhynchus
GCTATTCTCAGGATATGAGAGCTCCAGACACAAGGACTGACCAGAAGGAACTATATAAGGAAACTTCTGGGAGTTACTGAAGCAAATATTGCTGATTCAGATGTCTTTTACACTTCCTCAGGGACCTGACCCTTTTATGAAAATTAAAAGGTTTTTGTCTGTGTGAAAAACACTGACATGCAGAAAGGCAGTGAATAGATGACCCAAAGCTGTAGCCACCCTCCCTTCTAATTGTAGCTGTGTATCAAATGCAAGGAAAATGCACACAATCTGATCGTGCTGTGGTCAATGAAAAATCACTGTAAGCCAGCAGGCAACAATAATCACTGCCCCTTTCCTCCTTCCCAGGCTGTGCTTGCTTTCTTCCTGTGGTCTTGCTTTCAGAAACTGCTGATCAAGAAAGCCCCCAAAATATCATGACCCAAGTGGAGAAGGGGAGGACAGGGAGGGAAAAGAACAGATGATATTTATGATTAAGAATCTCAATCACTCTAGCATAAATGATGAACTTAAGATCATTGGCAATAGAAATAGTTGACTTAACAGATGGTAGGCAGCTCCTATCAGAGGAAACCATTTTAAGCATGAGCTTAATTGAATGGTTCAGATCTGTATAAATTAACATGTTTTAAATCTGTGCATATATTCAGCCTGACTTTCAGAATAATCTTTTAGCGGTTTTAAGATCCTGTAAGTAAAAAAACTATTGTCAGAAATCAATTCCAAGTTTTCAGATGCTTATAGGTAAGAAAAAATGAATGTCCTATTACCTATCTTCAGAAAGCAAATGTTTGGTAATGCAAGCTGTATACTCTGCTCCTAGTGCTCATGATCTTGAGTGTTTCTTATGGAAATTCTCTTTAGTAATTCTTAGGGGTAAACATCTGGTGGTAAAAACAATTTTATTAAAGAAATAATTTGAATTTACATTAATTGCCCTGCTTGACGATCTTGCAGTAAAAAGTAATAATTTTAAAAAAATTAGCAACACACTTCTCTACAGTAACCCTTTTCTTTAAATTTTCACAGTACCATGGATTACTCTGTGTGTGACAGGACATCAGCTCAATAAAAGAAATTGTTATGAACACCCAAATAATTCTTAACACCAGCACGTGCCTCAGTACTGTTGCTCATGGGAGCTATAAACAAGTGCTGCACATTACGCTGACATTTGCAACAGAAGCGTGAGCAGTGAGTTTCCATATATTTTGGTGCAAATGCTGGGCTATTCCTTTGAGATAAAGTGAACTGAATTCAGCACAGGTAGAAGAGCAGGAATGAGATTTATTGCCTAGAAAATTCTAAACGAGAGAACAGCACAAATCTACTTAATCCATTAAGTTTATAAGAAGTTTAGAGGGTAGGGTTGGTACAATGGTGAGGCCTGTTCTCCACTGCTTGACACTCTGTACAAACAATCCCAAGGCTGAAAAAGTCCATGGAAATAAATACACAGTGCCAAAGCAGAGTGAAAATATCTGCCAAAATCTTTGTCAAAGAGTGGTCTCATTTCAGCACATCATATGCCCTAAACCAGGACACAGATCAAGTAAATCTGAAAAATACATCTTTATTAAGTTTGTACCCTGTCCTGGTCTCTGCATATCTGTGAACCTTTTAATGGAGTACATTTCCAACTGCTCTGATGTCTATTTCTCCTGTTAAAACCTCACAAATACTAATTTTTCTATTATTTTTCCCAAGGTCAAAATGGTTTGAGCTAGGTATGACAGAACAGGAAAAGTGGCCTTCTGCCTGTATTTTGTCATCAAAGAACCTTTTTGTTTACGAAAATACTCTCTTTTTTCAAGGTAACTCATATTAACTGCTGGTGATGTTCCAAACTCCCTGCTGGCTTTAGGCATTCCAGTTCCATCAGCTTCAAGTCACTTGTGAGCCCATCAGTCATGCATTTCTGAAGAAGCTATTGTGAGTTAGTGACAGTATTGATATACAGCAAATGCTTTACTCTGCAGTAGCTGCCTCTGTAGCTTGTTAAACTCTATAGCCACCTTATTTAAGCAGCACTCTGGTTGCTTTGAAATGCAACTTTACATTTGTAAAATCAAATTGTAAGCAAATTTGTCAACCAAATTGCAAATTCATGTAAAGACTCCAGGCCCTTCACAAAGGACTAAATACTTATTTCTTGTGGATCTCCACTAAAATTGAATCAGATGCTGTACTCAGTTGTAGGAGGGATCCACACTGGCCAGTGTGAATAGCATGTGAGCAAAGCAGGTGGTTGTGGCCTGACCCTGTATGAGGCAGGTATGAAATTACCTTTCCTTTTCTTTAGAGCATGAACAATGAAAGACATCTAAAGACTACAGTGGTTCAAAAGCCAGATTTATCAGAGAGAAAAAAAACCCAAAACAAGGTAAGATAGATGTTGCTCCCTACCATGCCCTTCCAAGAGGCATCTTCCAATCTGGCTTTCTAGTCTAGTGATTTTCAGCCACGTTCTGGGCTACCCTAAGTCCCCAGGAGAGAGCTACTATAACTCCCCAGGAAAGCCAGAGGCATTGCTTTGGGCCTGTATTCTGCTCTACAAAACAGTCCTTTATTCCTCTTGGGAGCCCATGTGTTGTGCCATTGGAGCCATCCCTTGCTGAGAGTATCTCTAGCTCCTCTGCTGCCCCACACAGCACTCTGGGAGCTGCTCCTAGCCAAGTGTATCCATCTGCTCATGGAAAAAGCGAGACCAGTCTCCTCTTCCTTGGGGTTCCAGCTACTGGACCCTCTGTCCTGTACTCAGGACAATACAGGGAGTACTTCTACCTCCTCATTGCCTAGTTACACTTCCTAGCAAGACATAATAGATGGAATATTTACAGTAAACTTTGCCCAAAACAGTTCTGCCATCTGTCACAGTTGTGAATAATGAGTTCTTCACACTTCCACAGAGTTATGCATTCAACAATCTCCCCAAAACTGCAGATAATAAATGTGGACACCTGGCATTCCACTGATGGCTGCATTAGTCCCAGTTAACAGATGGGTAAAAACAGGGTGTGAAGCTATTAAAGGTAGATTTTTAACTCACCTAATGACAGCTATCTAAATATAAGGCATCTTGTCTATTCTACTTAGATAGGTTCTGTCTTTAGCCTGTAGAAAGAGACAGGCACCTCCAGAGGGTCTTATTTATCACACATTTTCTGTGCTCCTACCTTTGGATTTAACTGTCCTCTGGAAATTCCTGTCTGTATTCATTGACTACACAAGGAGACTTGATAACCAAACCTGCAACAAAGCAGCTCATTTTTAGATGTCTAAAATTAGGTGAGAGGATTTCATACAAGAGTTACCATTAGGGATTTAAGTAGTGAGCTGAACCAACTCACCGTTTGAGCCTCAAAGGGCAAGCAGAATGGCCACACCACCTTACCTGAAGGGAACATGGGAAGAGGCAGATCCCAGCCACCAATACCCTGAGAAACACTCAGGGATGAAATGACATGTATTGTGAGGAGTTTACACTTTTGGTATAGCTGCTGACAGCTGGTTATGAAATCTAGTCTTTGGAAATTGGCATCTTCTTGGTGGGAGTGGGAATAAAACTGAATGGAGCAAATTAAAGAAATTAAGTTAACAGGAACTGTAGAGGACTAATAGAAACACAACAAAGGTTTCTGAGCACACCAAATGATCATTGAAAGTCACTGAAAGCCTTTTATCTCGATACAGATTGGTCAGGGCAGGTGGTTAGTAGAGCTGTTCCAGTTAGTCCTTACACCTGCCTACTTGGAGAGAGGCACGATCCTGCTGAGCTAATGCCAGACTAAAACTTGAAAGATTTGGTTTCCAGCTCTGCCAGTGACCTGAAACACAATTGCCACAGACAGATCCTTCTCCCTTTCCACGCTTCACTTTCCTGATTTATTGAGTGAGAGTAAGATTCTTCTTCTTCTGTAAGATTTCTTCATAAAATATTTCTGGCTGACTAATGGGAAATCTCACTTCCAGAGCTAAAGGTTCTTAATTACATCTCTAATGCCATCTTTTGAACTCATTTGAAAAAAAAAAAAATTCAATTTTACATTTTTTAGAAAGGGTAGAAACCTATAAATATAGAGAAAATTAATTACTAAATATGTACATCTATATAAATACAGGGAAACATCATTACACACTAAAGTGGAGTTCAGGCTCTGTTCAGGTGAATTAAACAGCAAATTCCCACTTATATATTTAGTGCTAGAATTGAGCCAACTGTGAGTTATGTGGTTTGCTTTCAGGGGTGAAAAATGCCATGGATATCAAGAGTTTGCCTTTTGATTTCAGTAGAATTAGAGGAATTTGATGGATAGGTAGCAAGAAACTTACTGCATTTGGCCATGGCTTCTCCCATTCTCCCTCCCAACAATCTGCAAATGTCCCTTGGCTGCTCTGTGCGCAGATTTATCACACAGAGATTGAACGATGGGAGCATACCACTGAGGTGGTTCTATTCATGTAGGGGGTGTGCTGGTGTGTTTGGGCAGTTGCTATGGCTCCTAATTTGTTCACCAAGTACATATTTCTCATCCTGCCAAGGAGCCTGTTTCAATAGGAGCTCACTAACAACAGCTTTGCTCAGGCACTGTAGTGTCTGTCCAGGAACATGCGACTCCTTGGAGCAAAATTCTTTCCCCACTAAGATCAGTGGAATGTTTTGCCATCAAGGGAAAAATCTTTACTCTTTGTCTTCAAGACCGATTTCTTCTAGTTGTATATTTGCCCACAGTATTTTCAGACCCCTTTGCACGACTGAAACAAGGGAACGCCTGAAACACTTATTTTTGTGGAATCTTGTGATATGTCTTGAAATTGTACTGTGATATGATTTATGGCCTTTAAGCTGAAGGACAGTAAGTGTAGATGAGATATTAGGAAGAAGTTCTTTTCTCTCTGTGTGGCAAGGCACTGGCACAGGTTGCCCAGAGAAGTTGTGGATGCCTATTCCTGCAGGTGTTCAAGGCCAGGCTGGATGGGGCTCTGAGCAATCCAGTCTAGTGGCAGCTTCCCTGCCTGTGGCAGCAGGGCTGGAACTAGATGATCTTTGAAGACCCTTCCAACCCAAACCATTCTGTGATTCTGATTCTATCAGTTGCCAAAAGACAGAGCAAAATACATATGAGTGCCTGATTTGCATCACCCAATTTTCAGATTACTCTCTATTAGATTCTGTTGCTGGTTTTACCTTGTCTATGCTGCCCTGGATTAACAATGAAATAAATACAATGTCTATATGGTCAATTATATACAAAGTTATAAACCCTATGGAAAGCATCAGAAAGTTAAAAGTGTGTTTTCAAGTATAAGGGTTGAAAAAAATGGGAAGCCATGTGTTCCATCAAGAATTTGTTCAGAAACCACCAGACCTTTCTTAATCAGGAATACCACTCTTTTCTGCTTTAATTCATTATACTGGCAGCAGGTAAGACATATATAAGAGACTGAAAAGTTGTTATCAACATAGCTTGTTGAAAATAAACAGTAGAAAAGTACAGCTTCTTACACACCAAATGAAAAGTCATTATTGGCAGCATCTCTTCTCAGGTCCCAGATGTGCACCCATATCTATGTGTTTGTGTACAAAGCTGCAGGATATGTAGCCACTAATATGGAGAATACTTATCAGCTCATGGCAGATAGAACTCAAATTTTTTAGGTACTTATATATAGCAATTTTCTTCATTCTATTTCTCTTGATGCTAATCATTGTGGTGATGATAATCTTCCAGATTAAAGTAACATTTAAAAGGAATTGTTTGGATTAAGAGTCGGTGAAAGTATTTGGTTGACCCAGTGAAGATGTCTATCTTATGGTGAAATCACTTGGTAACTAAGCTGCACCAGGAGTTCAGACACACAGCTCATATCTTTTGCAATATGAAATAGCCTAGTGCATCCAAGATTCACACAGGGCTGGAGGCTATGGCAGAGAACTGTGCCCACTGGAACTGCAGATGGAGACCAGCTGCTGCATCTGAGAGCACCCCAAATTGCCACAGAACTCTGCTAATGGTCATTGAACCAGACTCTAAGTTCAAGAGTCTGGAGCTGAATCCTATCCTTAGCGGGTGGCAATTTTACGGGACAATATCACATAATCACAACTTGACCTCCTTGTAAGAGCCAAGCTGTCTCCTCAGAGTGTCAAAAAGATTGCCACATTTTCTTTATAAATGAATCAAAACCGCAAATTGCTCAGAGAATAACTGGAGTTTTAAAAAGTTCTGAAAATCTTCCAAGAACTCACCAGGAGATGGAGAAAGTTGGATGAAATTTCTGTAAGAAACATACTTTTATCTAACTTCATCCAAAAATGGTAAAATTCCCCTCATGCTTCAAAAAATGTTTAAGCAAAGTTTTTTTTATGGCAATGTATATTGTTTTTATCCATCATTGAGATGGAGTGGGTAGTTGTCTTGTTAGCTTGAGTGAAGAATTTGTGGTACTAAGCCTTATAAAAATTATTTTAATAAAGAATTTTTACATTCTTTTGACTTTAGACAAATGAGAATATCACTAGAGAGTATATGATTAAGTTTCAATTACTGTTAATATATTTGGATTCTTTAAAATACATGGTGAAATTGCCTTTGAAGCCATAGAATTCACAATGTTGAGAGCCTGGCTGTGGTAAGGAATACATTATCCTCTCAGGTATTAAATGAAAACAAAAATTTGGTCTGAAATAGAATTCATTTGATCAGAGTTGCCATCAGGACAATTATTGTCCATTGACTCCCATGCAGAAGTCCCAGGAAAACACCATGGGATCCACTACAGTGCTGACCTCTCTCAATACCTCTGCACCTAGCAGAGTGCTCTGGATGTGGTGGGGAAACAAATGTAAGAAATTGTGCAAGACGGTTGACTTTGAATGAGATTTTTAGAGACATAGGAAACTTGAGGGTTTAGTCATCTATCCCTGCTTTCCAAAGGATGGGCCACCCAAACCACTTTAGCTGTCTAGATGATCTAGAGGTTTGTAGAGAGATACTGTCCATGAAAACTGGTTCTGGATACCACACAGGGATAGTCAATAACCCTAGAGAGATCACAAAGAAGCCTTCTCACTCTCTCAGTAACTTTGGTTTCTGTTCCAGGCTAAAAATATTTTGCCTTTCCACATAGCTGCCCAAGTGGACTGTACTCCTGTCTTTTTAAGGCTGCCTGATAGCTATGCTGATGGCATTTTTTATGATAGACCAACGGCATTAAAGCAGTGCTCCACAAAGGGGTAACCTGGGTTTCCAATCTCCTTCAGATGACGGGGGCTCAGATCCATATTCCAGAGGTTTCCCCATAGAGCACATCACAGACCCTTCCTGTGGGGTGCAGTGGGAGGGAAAGAAGATAAGAGTATTTGCCTGGCAGACCTCAGCTTGGTATGCAAGATACACGTTTCAAAGAAGAACAGTGAGGAAAGAGCAAAACTGCAAGATTTCTGTTCAAATAACAGGCCCTGTGTTTCTGCTCCCTCACCCCTGGATGATTGCTCCAGCTGAAAGCCTGTTGTGCATAACTTGTGCAGTGGTAGCAGCTTCTCTGAGGCTCCAAGTTAGCATGGACAGAGCGTAACTGCAGTGCCTGGGAAGCTTTCAGGTTAGCCACAAGGTGCCTATTGATTTTGAGCTGACAGGCGTTGCACAGTGCTGCACTGCCGTCAAGGCAGAGATGCGTAAATTGCATTTAAATGCAGTGGTAGACAGGGCTCTAAAGATGTGCACCTTATTCTTTATCATCAAAACTTGGTGTCACAGAAATCTTTTAACACCAGCATTTAATTTAATAGGAAAAAAAAATTAATTGCAAAAGAGATCTTTCTAGATCTAGTGCAGGTAAACCAGCAGAAACAAAGAGTCCTGCAGTTTACTGCCTGGCAGGAAGAGAGCACACTGCAAACATTGTTTGCAAATATTGAACAAAATGAAGTACAAAGGAGCATATCAATGAAGTCAAAGCAGCATCACTGAACACTATATTAATTAATCACTCCCAGTATTAATGACTCTTATTGAAAAAACAAGTCAAGTTTTTAGAGAGTTCTCCAAGGAAACATCACGGCAAACACCACAGAGCCACAGAGGCACTACATACATTAGATAAGGTGATGTAGATATTGTCAGCCTCACACAGGTGCCACAGTCATCCTGATATACTGATCCCAGTATGAGGAAAAGCTAACTAGGATCCAAGTTCAGACAGTATCTTTCACTCGAGCCAGTTATCATAATGCAAATCTGCCACAAATTCTGCTTAAAATACATGGTAAGAATGCTATCAGTTTGTTAGAAACTTGGCAATAGGAGGCTAGTTTTTCAGCAAATGACACAATGTACAGAAAATATGTATTAGATCCTTTAGGACAAAAAAGTACTGTTCCACTGTGCAGAGAAGCTGCCTTTGTCCAATGTGGGGAAGTGTTATTACATTCATCATTGGCTCCATTTCTTTCCCTGTTGTCAGCAGCAACTACATCTGTCTTAGCGACTCAGGATATTATTAGGTAAACTATGAACATCCTCAGAGGCTGTAGGCTCTTGGGGCATCAATATATCTGTCACTTTTCAAAATCATCAATTACATGTAGAGAACTGACTCTTCTCAGTGTCACAGCAGGGAACTTGACAGCAGCTGCTCAGTGATGGCAGCACAGCTCCCATTGCACAAGTCATTCCAGGTCACCTTACCCACTCAGTGGGGCAACTCACCTTTCCTAGCCACCAGAACAGCTGCTGCAAAAGCTCTCCCTAACTCTGGCTCCACGTAACCCCAATGAAGCAGTGATGTTGCCCAGGGTCTGATGTTTGCTCCAAGGGGTAAAATATACTGGAGCAACTGGTGCCAAAAAGGTGCAGGCAGGCAGGACTGTGGGCCCACCACAGCTCAGATGCAGCCAAGTGTGGCAACAGGCACCCTCAGCACAAAACTCCATACCACTCACTCACAAGCAGCATCCTCACGACAACAGCCCCACACCTCAGACAAGTTAGAAATGCCTAAGGATATTTGTCTTAGCACCTTCAGCACCAAAGAAACTAGAGGGACAATTTGCAGTCCACCCTTGGGGACCTGCTGAGAGCACTGCACTACACACAGCAAGGGTCCTCCTCATCCTGCCTGGTCTCTCTGCTGTGGCTGCTGTGGGCTACCTGCAGCTCCCCACAGCTCTGCAGTGCACCAGCACCATAGCCGGGTCCCAGGGGAAGGAGCTGGGGCTTGGCTATGGAGTCTGTCATAGACTGTGCTGAGCAAATCACTGCTACAGTCCGACTGCAGGGTGCAGGGAATATGGAGAGAGATCTCCCTTTCTTTGGAGAGTCTGCAGAAAATGTTTTGTGACAAGTACCTTGTCTGCAAGGGCTGGCTGATCTGCTTGCTGTCACAAGGCTGTTGGGGTGTCTCTGGAGGCGTATGCACAATGATAGTGGCAAACAGCACACATATTCCCCCTTTGGGCAGTTTCCTTGCCAGGGAAGATCATTACAGACAGCATTTACTGCTCTTAGTAAGCCCAGCAAATGACATCTATTAAAAGTTTAGGTTTTCAAAGGAGTACTGGGATCCTAAATGGTTTCTGTAAACATACATCGTGCAGCTGGTGAAGGAAAGGAGACTGCAGTTTTCCAAACCTGGAAAAGGCTCCAAGTACATACATACTTGATAAGAAAATCTTTGCTTTATTTTCTCAGGCTGACTCCATAATGCTTATTGGATACTACTGTGAGGAGAATAAGAAGAGAATAAGAAGCAACTGCAATGACTTGATTGGTTTTTGTATAAATGCATTTTTTCAAAACTTAATCTGGCTGCTCACACTTGACTAGTAGAGACAGTGTTGCCAAAGATGTTATGACCTTTATTGCTAAACATGATGATGTTAAATAAGCGATAAGAATAAAATGTATATGTAGGGAGGCAAATTGAGACCTGGTATTATCCCACTGATTCTTTCATATTCATAGGAACACATGAATTTGCACTCATATGCAAACACTGGCAATGAGGTGAAAGCTTCAATGGTTCTCTGTTGTGCAGTAAAGAGGCTGTCATGGACAAGATGAGATTCTCTAAATTACTGGACTGTCTATTATGATGGCTGCAGAACTGAAATTTAGTTTCTTATTTTTTTTTCTTTTGTCACTGGACCTCATTCTGTTCTCAGCCATGCTGGTATAAAACAGTATTATTGGAGCCATATTGGAGCATAAAACCAGCAGAAATAAAAAGAGTGAGGCTTCTTGCTTTCAAAAAGTACATATTATCAATATATATTAGATTTAAGAAAAACAACAGATATAAAAAGATAAATTTGAAATTCAGTTACATATTTGAAAATTAATAATTACTATATTCAGTATAAAATACTGAAAATATAATTATGCTTCCTGAACACTAAGACCAAAAGATATTTCAGCTGTCTATGACAACCAGAACAGAGATCCCACTCGTAAAAATTACCTTACTCTCTTGCACTTTTTGCATAGCAAGACATTTATATTGTTGAAATACACACAGCAGGCATGCATTAATTAGTCTGTTGATTGTTATTAGTACTGATAGATTGGTTGCTGAGCTAGATTAGCACACATTCTTATCAGCAGGAACTGCTCTAAAAAAATCACAAAATAGGAACTGTAAACTATCATATGATTTAATCCTGGATTTAGAGCTTGAAATTAGAGACATTCCAAAAAAATCTCTGTTTTTAAGGGTCAACCTTGTGCAACATCCTTCAGATTCTTTTCTTGTGCTACTCTATAGTTCTGAAATCAATCCATATGTATTCTGTTAAAACCTTGTGGGTTTAATAATTAATTTTTAAAATTTAATTATGGTCAATTTTTAAATGAGAACTTAGATAATTTAACTTTTTTAAATTCAAGGAATCACACATAAAATTAATTTTCATACTTTCCTCATTTCCCTTACATTTTTAGGCATGTTCTTCCCCAGTTCTTCCCCATGAATCAGTTCAAAGTCTTTGCAGAATCCTCTTCTAACAGTTACATTTGTACAGACAAAGTAAAACTTTGATTATATCAGCATTGTCATGAAATCATGATCTGTGTCAGCAAAAGGTTCTCCCTGGGTGTGTAGATGCTCAGATTGTCTTAACTTTCCTTGATGAAACTGTGGTTTATAGTTTCTTTTGCGTAGTAAAAAGACAATTCGGGTGTTAAAAGGAGATTTCACAGGAATAATAGCACACTTGCCTTGACTTCCAGAGGCAGAGATACACAATACCCTGAAGGTGAGAAACCAGACTTCAGTGATTTCATATGGGCCCTTTTTCAAAATCAAAAGCTGATGGAAACTGACTGCTCAAAATCTCCTCAGATCTGGTCTTTTAGACTTCTATTGTCAAGCATACCTCAGACTGAAATGTTCCGTAATTGAACATACTGCAGATTGCATCCATCAAAAAATAAATCAATGTAACATGGTCCTGAAATTATCTGACCTGGATAGAACCATGTTTATAACTTTTAGAGGCCAACATTTGTATAAAATCTACTAAGTGAATAGTGATATGTAAATACGACCTTTTTCAACCTCTTGAACTAAAGTCAACTTTAAATGTTGTGATGTCTTTAGAAAAAAGAGTGTTATAACCACATTTACATTCCTTCTTTGGGATGATATGCCACCAGGGACTATGTTATCACTCAAACCTTCCCCACTTTCAATGACTGCTTGCAAACATCCTGAAGGAGTGCTGGTATAATCAGGCATTCAGAACAGTGTACAACTGCAATGCATAGAGATAAAAAATCTTCCTTGTCTCAGCACATATTACAACTGTCCAAAGATGTTACTGTATTTAATTGTTTTATGTTTGACAATAGGATCATCTTTCCTAGTAAATTTGGTTAATTTTCTTAAAGATGCCTTGGAATATTCTCTGTCCTGCTGCAAAGCATCATAGAGTACATTACCCTTTTGCACTTACTTTAATGATTTCCTTGCTGGCCTCAGCTTTTCCTTAGATGCTACCTAGACTTATTCCTAGTGTCCACAGCTAAATAAAAGAGGATTACAAGTTTATAGGGCTCTCACTGTAATAATGTGGGACTGTCTTGCATCATCATTGCTCTGTCTAAGATTCCTTTACTGTCAATATGTCTCAGACAGAGAGAGTAGACGTGAGCAAAAACTGAGCTGGAAAGAGAAGTAACAAACTGAGTCGTCAGGGCAGGCCTCTGTCATTTGTCAATCTAGAGTTACAAATCAATGACATTTACAGTCCTGCATAGGGTATTGTGCTATTTTTGTACTGATATACTATAATGTGCAACCTATCTAAAAAGGTTTTTATGGTGTCTAATCAGTGGGCTAAACATGTGTTAACTTCCAGGATCTCTTATGCTGGGGATGGGTGCATTTTAAAGTGATTCATATAGACATCCTAAAGCAAGTCAGGTCTGTATCAAAACAGAGGCAGACACTATTACAGAGAATGAGGGAGACATCTGTATTGGCTTTACCTGTCTCCATTTATGTGCTTGATATTTTTTTTGTTTGAATGCATTAATTTAAATCTGGAGCATCTCTTAGGAGGAGCATTTCCTTTGCTCAAATAGAAGTTATTGAACTCACTACAAGGATAAATGGGTGAAATTAAGGGGCTTCTGATATATATAAGATGAGAATAGTGCTTCTAATGGTCCCTTCTGGGCTTAAACTTTATGAATCTATGTTTCATTTCCTGCTTGCTCAGTGATAGAGATAAGATATCTCCAGGGCAAATACCAAGAGTCCTTCAGAGAACAACGGGTAGGCTATTAATCTCAAAGTGCCTACCTGCCTGGTTCAGGCTTAGGTTAACAAGCTTATTGTCCCTCTTCTATAGCTTGAGATCAGAGGACACTTATCTCTTTTAAAATCTTTCTAGAGAGGAGGAGTGGAGAGCAAAGAGACCTGGGGGGAAGCAATGTAGGGGGACAAAGAAACCAGAGGAAGGCAACATGGGGTGACTGTGAGAGTAACTGTAAGAGATCATTCAAAACATCATCAAAAGCCTAACCAAATAAATGTAATAAAGCCTAGAAAATAAACTCAGGTGTGGGCAATCCTCAGTGCTCGTTTAATTATACTCAACTGTACTCTAGAAGGTTGTTTGGGATCACTGTTAGTAGCTGCTGCTGGCAGCTTTGAAAGGATAATAGCCTCCTGAGACCAAGCCCACTTAGATCAGTCAGAAATCAGAAACCAGCACCAGTAATGACTTTGGAATGGTCAGTACAGGAGTGACTGAGCAGCAGAGTTTTGGTGAGGACCCATGAAGCCAGTGTAACCCAAGTCAACCTGTACTAGAGACACTCAAAGGCTGTAAAGAACATACAGACACATGTTTTAGCCATGCCTTCCCAAGTCACGTGAATGGCTGATCAACATGTTCAGAGCCTTCCTAACCTGTTCCCTGTCACTATAACTATGCTTTGCAACCCACTTGGTCTTACTGCTTAGCAGCACATCTTCTATTTCCAGATGTTGTGTCCATTTGAAATTACTAAGATATTTTCTACCACAGCTAAGGCATAAACGAGGAAATCAGGAGGTGAGGTTGAGTCTGCATCTTTGCCAGAGGAGTTTCCATGATGTGGTGTGATGTGATGTATGCTACCAAGACCCTGGCTCCTCATAAATAGAAACACACTTGCAATACTCAAGTTAAATATTAAAGATCTATAGGGATGTCCAAGGTGTGTAGACTAGCTAGCGTACATACTGAGCATACTTCACTGCAGTAACGTGGCATCCAGCATAGATTATAAATCTTGCCCTAGGCTCTGCCTTGTTGTAGTTGCTGATCAAATCCAGGTCTCAGGACACATTCTATCTCATGTATGCTTGGTTAAGCTACCATCAGCTTTTCCTCACAGCAACAACATATTCTAACAGAAACCATCCCTTACCCCTCCTTTGACTTCACATGTGGCTCTCTCAGTCCCCTGGGTGATTGTGCTGGTTTTGCTAACACTAAACCCACCACAGTGATCTTTGTAGGCAATGTCCTGTCTTCCTGATTTGTTTATGCTTCTTATGAGTTTGTGTTTCTCCAATGAAGACTTGCACAGATCCTGTTAACATCATCAGTGACCAGTTCTGCTGTTAGTTTGGTGTCTCTCCATTACACTATAAATTTATTTTGACCAGAGCCATTCCACATCCCCACCCCTTCTCTTGTTCCTTAGGATATAGCAAGGAGATGTAGCCTGAAAACACTGCCTCAACATCCTTCACATGCTCATGGTAGTTCCTTTCCTCATGGTATTCAGTAGCCCTGATCCCTTAAAAGAGTGTAAGGTAGGGAATAGCTGCATTTTTTTCAGCAATAAAACTTTTAATAGTATTTGCAGGGATGCCTGCCAAGCTGGGTTATACTGATATGTTAGAAGCTCTGCTATGATAGCAGGCTGTGGATATTTCAGTTCAAAGGTTGCAATATCCTGCCAAAATAGAGAGAGATAAACTTACGTTATATATGGAGTGTATTAGGACAATCTATCTGCAAAAGAGAATGGAGGAAGAGAGGACATTATATAAGTTCTGTCAAATTATATGAACTTCAATTTAACCCTTGGCAGCGCTGTGCAAGAGTCAGGGACTGCCTGGAGGAGGTAATGAGGCCAACTGGGGCAGCTCTTTGGCTCCTTACTTCTGTTCAGCTTTGTGTTGTCCCTTCCTTTGGGTTCCAGTTACATCCCTACATCAGGCAGATGCTAATAATCCACTTAAATGGCAACACTAAAAAATCATAGCAGATGCCTGTCCTGTGTTATACACTAGAATAAGTGCTTCCTTGCTGTTGCCTAGGACATACTGATGGTCTCAAGAGTGGCAGTGGGAAGTTTAGAAACGCCATTATGGGGGCTAGTATCAGATCTGTCAAACTTTCTGGACCCAAAGAAGAAGTACCAAGTTTTGATGTTTTTTTGTCGGTGCACCAAGCATTTACACAGATGATTCATTTGTATGAGTAGTGTGAGCCAAAATTAAGTTCAAACTCTGCACTTATACCAATACAGAGTGTAGGAGGTTGTGGATTTTTTAGGATCCTGACTAAGTGATGTCTGATGTAGTTTGAAAAGGATGCATTTATAACTGCTTAAAGTAGCTCTTCTTTCTCCTAGCTACAACCTATCCCTAAATCACCACTCTCCCCTGAAGTGTTCAGCCCTGCACCAGCTTCTTCCAGTGCAAATGTCAACTGTTACACTCAGTGAGTGAGGGAAATGAGACAGAACCATGTTACTTATATAACTGGTTGTCACTTATAGATATTGAATATTGTATTTTGCACCTCTCAATATATCCATAATCCCACACATGTATATAAGAAAATAATGTGACTCATTTGGAATAATTGCAGTATGGAAGCAAATTTTCATGAGTCTGCAAATAAATAATTAGGAAAAAGTTGATGTAAGGCATTAAAATATCCGCTTTCAATTGTCAAATCAGTTCTAAATGTATCTTCCAAGCTGCTAAGTGACTAAGAAAACATTGCTGTTGGTGCAGGATTAGTCACTGTGTTGGGATGTGTTTCTGCACATGCCTTATGGATGGATTTCTGTGGGTTGAGATAAACTGCATGTTTCTGATATGCTCTCCAGCATGAAAATGTGGAACTGAGTGAATGTATATAGGTCTTGTGTCTTTACCCAAAGGGCTTGGGACTAATCTCTGAAACTGTTTTTGTCATGGTGTAATGACATTATCTACATTGCTGTGGCTTAATGAGTGAACTTTAATTTACTTATGCCTGTTTTGGCCCATCGCCAAAGAGTTTCAGAGAACAGGACACCTGACAGTGGAAGGCTGTCTGTGAATGTAGCTGTGAAGTTCACAATCTCAACCATGTTTTTGCCTTTACCTCGGGAGCCTGACCTCTTTACATTACCCGATGACTCCAAGGAATTAATGCAAGAACTATCTTTCTGTATGAAAGGAGCATGGTACAAAATTGGCCACGCCATCCTTTGTCACAATAAAATCTGTTATGGTTATTTCATCAGCTTTTCTGTGAGGCATTCCTTCAGGGCAAAGTATGTCCCTATTTAAAATGGAGAAGAGGGTCCACCGTGCTTCTAAGGTATCCAGCAAGAGCTGCCCACCTGGACTCATGTGCTGGAATTTTGCAGTGTGTCTGTCTTCCAGACAAGATGTTTTTACTGCCAAATATTTCCCACTCTGCTCTCGAACACAGCCGTGTTCCTTCATTGTGGCTTCTGTGCAATCCTCACTACATCTTCCCAACAGGAGCTAGAGCTCAGCAACTTTAACACTCCAATAGAGGTAACTGTGTTTGCTGCACCTTGCTTCTGTGGACATCAAAGCATTTAATAGACTCTACTCAGCTCAGCTCACTCACTTACAATGCTGGCTTACTCTGAACTCTAACCCCATAACAGTAGTTCCACATTTTCTCAATGATTAGCAACACAAATATGATAGACGAGAGTATCAGTTTTGTTTCCCCAAATTCCACCCTTGCAAATGCAGTCTGGGGTCCCACGGTGAATTTTACTTTTTTCATTTAATGCAGCAGAAAGGGTAGCACAAATACTGTAGGACACTGCTAGGATCTGGGTTATCTGGCTGGATTTAGTGTCTTCACCTAGAGTGTCAGGGACTCTTGTTTTTGCAGCACTGATGGGTCCCTAGGAATGCAGTGTGTGACTTGCACTGGCACTTCTTAAGCAAGAATGGACTCCAGCTTACATTCAATTAAACTGTGTTACTTCAGACAGGTTAACATCACAAACATGTTTTCCTCTTCCACATAAGCAGGTGTAATCAGGAATCAATATAAAAACTTATATGCTAAGACTGGGCTGGTATTTCTCATGGTCTAGTAATCCACTAAATTATTTACTCAAAGTCACATGCAGCCTCTGAAAGAGAATTTCCAATTTTTAGGATCTCAATATGGCATTTTTATCACATGATACCTCCACTAGGTTAAAAAGAGATTGTGCCTTCTTATGTTACTGTTTCTGGCTTTCAAGTAAACTGTCTTGACAACTCAGTTATCATGAGTTATCAACTAATTTTCAATGCCAGAATAATACTGAAATGAAAAAACCAGTTTGATTAGATTAATATGGGGCAGAAGACTAGTTTGATATGATCAGCCTATTAATTTGGAAAAAGAATCATACCTAAAAAAAATTCTACTTAAGTATCATATTCTGTAATTTTGTACCCACAAATCAAAATATTTGCTTTTTTTTCTCCTGAAAAAAATGCAGGCATGTTTTTTCTTACAACTTAGATTTTTTCAGTGCCTTAAGCATAGAAATATTTTAATAAATCTAATATCTAACATTTACTGATGAAATAGATTTAATATCAAAATGCTGGCACATGTCTCCTCAAGTGCTTTCTAAAATTATCTTGATGTGCAAGAGAGGGACACTCCATCACAAGACAGTTAAATATGGACTATGAATTGGAGGTATTGATCTCCCAGACTAAGCCACATAATTGAGCTGAAGAGATTTTCTGTTATTTGTGCTGTGGTTGATAATTTAGCCTAAAGTTCTGTGTGAAAGTGATGATCTTTGCACAGTCTTGTATGGCTTCAGCCTATCATTATTTTATTACAAAGCACCACATTCTGTCTCTGTGGAGTCCAAAATGCCTGTTCTTCAGATAAGAGTTAGACCACGGTACATCAGAATACAATGCAATGTTGTCACAAGTGCTATTTCAAAGCCCTGAGGGTGTTGTAATGTGGATTTCTTTTTCACTGGACATGTTAGCACTTTTCAGGCATAAAATGTTCTTTCTGCTCTCCTTTAGTTTGGACACCATCAGCCTACCTCCAAGCTATTGGCAGTGAACTTTAACATTCCTGCTGGGAGGAATATTAGAGGCTGCTGATATCAAAGGCAGCTCACAGCACTGACTCAGGCCCTGAATGTTTCAGAACATAAGCTTGCAAGCTTGCAAATGGAAGTCTGGAGGTTTCAGCACAGAGAACAATCTATGAAAATGTTCTTATGTAACATGCATACAAAGTTTTGCTTCTAAGAAAACCTTTTTCCTTTATTATTTTTCAGCTGTGCAAATTTCCCCAGACCTTTATGCCACACACAAACTGCGTAGAAACAGTCCAAATCATGTACACACTAGTTGTGTACCTTTGAGGCCAATAAATGTGAGCAAATATGGGGATGCTGCACTTCAAAGATTAAATATTTCACTTTATTTTTGCTATTGCTGTTGCAAATTAAGATCAAAGCAATAGAGCTACCTCAAGGGCAGCTAAGGAGATAAAATTTAGTTGTTTGCTAGTGTGCTCATTATTTGTCCGGTGCAATGTGCCTTGATCCAACCACCATTCCTTCAGTCCTGCCCTGGGTACTGTTCTCCAACACATTTCTGTTATTGTCAGATTATTTTGAATGTTCACTTAGTATGAAAAGGCATTCTTTAATTCATCCATCCTACCTTTGCAAATAAATCACAACTGTCCTGAGCACTGATGAAATAAGCAGGCAAGAACAGGCAGGCAGACTGAAAATGCTGAAGGGAAAAAGAAAAGTCCTGAGAGAATGTGTTTAAAACAGTCTGTTAACCCAGATATTGCTTCCCTCAGACTCCCTAGTGGCTGGCTCATATAGAAATTTCATTTTCTATTATAGTAGATCAACTGAAAGGAACTTCTTAATAAAAAATGAAAGTTTTACATTTGCAAGCTTCTGGAGAATTACACAATTAAAAATAACCTGACACAGTCTAGATGAGAAAACACAAAAAAATTGCCACTGAATAGGGTCAGAATTTTAATGAAAGTGAAAACATCATCAGCCTCCAAAAATGCTGCTATCTACTGTCCTAAATCCTTGAGTGTTTGGTACATGTTTTTCTCTACCAGTCTTCCTGTCTTTCTGACATTTTTTCTAACATTTTCCTCCTTCCACATTGGTGCATTATGTTCAAAACAAGCAGCTTACCATCCCCAAAACCAAAACAGAGGTTCACTGAACGAACCAGCTGTAATATAGGAAAGATTAATTGTGAGTGCAGGGTTTGGAGGTGATATGGGCATATCATTCATTTCAGCAGTAAGGCAGATTTATAGCTCCAAACAGGAGTAAGAGCTGCTTGCTTTAGGTAAAGAGTTGCTTTCAACTTCCTTTATTATAGCAATAGAGGAGGATATCAAAAGATGGCCCTGAGTCCCTGCTTGCAAACCCCATGAGGGTCACATGCACTCCAGTGAACGGTTCCTCACTCTGTGGTCAAGTGGTAGAGTAGAGAGGCCCTCTATACCAAGTCAGGCTTGCCTGACCTAGAACAGGTCAGCCTGGTGGATGTTGCATAACAACAGAACCCAGAGGAGAGTTACACCACAGTAATTGGAATGGAACTTTGTCATGAGTATCACAGAAACTGCTCTGGGGTCTGGGATATTAAGTATTACTGCATGCATTTTTTTCTCAGCTCTAGGTTCAGAAATAACATACGTGTCCTGTTGCAGCCCTTTAATAAGAACCTGAGGCTTTTGTTGCCTGCACTGAGATAGAAACGTAGGTGTTTATGAGAATGAAAATCCTTCTGGGATCCTCAGGACTGTGCAGAATGGAGTGAACCAGATCTCGTACAGACTCATCAGTACTGGCTTTTGGAATTAGTCCTTGCACTGAAGTACTTGCCTACCTGTACCTGAGCACCAATTTCTAGAGACTGGCCCAGGGTGGTCCAAAACAAAAACCAGATGCAAAAGAGCAATTTTGAGGTGTGAAGAATTTACCTGGTCCCATCATTATTTATCAGAGTTGCTGTATCAGCATGACTCCTTTGTAGGACTTTACTGGAGTGCCTCATTACATTGATCTATACCCCCCCAAGATGCAAAATTGTATAACAAAGCAGTGATAGGCATCAGGGTTTGGTCCTATTCCCTTTCTAGTTTTGATGTAAAAATGTGAAACAATTTGCTTGTTTCCAGCACTGGAACAGGTGGCTTTTTTTTACAAAGTGGCTGCACCTCTAGAGGCAGTGCACACCTTTGCCATCTCAGAGGGGAAGACAGAAACAGTGTAATAGGTTTATTGGGAAATCTTCTTATGCAGGACTTAGCATAAATAGAAAAGAGCACAGTGTCTGTTTCTTCATCCAAAAAGCTCTTGAATGGGAGCTAACTGTTGAAATTAAAATATTCAAAAATAAGTCTAAGGCATCCTTTTTTTTCCAAAGGTGGATGAGATAAACAAGTACTGCCTGATGAAGATGAAGGAATGGGCAGCAACTGAGGAAGCAGAAGGAAAGATCAGGCTGACACAATGTTTTCAGCCAGTTGCACAGATCATGGCTTGTTGTATTTATAACGGGAGACTCTCAGGTCCAAGTTAGGATGAGAGTTATGACATATAAAGCATTCACTGCAATCCACAGCTGTACATATGTAACAACATCTTATTTCTACCGTGGCAACCATTTTTTCCATCCACTTAAAAAGACCAACCAGCCAAACAAAAAAGTACAAAAAATGAGGCTTAGACTTAAAGCTTCTCTTATCTTTCTTTGATTTTACCTTTTTTCCTTGCAATGGAGAATTTCATGGTGGGGAAACATCAACCTGTCTTGACCAGGCCTCTTAATTATTCTAAGACAAAATCATTAAATGTGTTTACCGGGTTTATGGAGGGTCTTCGAAATTCATTTCCCAATCTTTCACAAGAAAGAAAATGAACATCAGAAAACATAATTCTTGTCTCTGTAGTAGGCTTCCAGAGCTATGTAATATGATTTTATTGATAACACCCAGAAAGATTTTACCAAAGTTACACCATTCTTAAAGAAGCACCTCACAACATCTCTTGGTATCGATGTGTAGTCACCAAGGACTTTATGAGCAACTGCCACAAGAAAACTTATTATTACACAGTTGCATTTTGACTGTGACTGTCAAAACTGTTGCCACTGGGAATTTGGCAAACATAGCAAAAATGTGTTTGAGAACTATGAGGATATGTCTAAATGAGTATTTTCAGAGAGATTTGAGCTAACTCTGACTGTGCTCAGAGCTGGTCCTGGGGTGCTGTGCTGTGCCTGAGCTAACACACTCTGCTGAACAGGCAAGTTATGGTTTTGTAGGCTGGACCTGGGACCGTGCAAACATGCTTTCCAAACATTCAGGCCAGTATTATCCTGTACAAACTGTGCTAGGGCTGTGTGCTGCCCCATGCAGATGTGCCCATGGGTGCTGAACCTGGAATTCCAAAACACTGGCAAACTGAGGTCATGGGAAATCCACCCTACAGATTTTTAGTGGGTTTTTAGTATCACCCTATGGATTATCTGTATTTCGATACTTTCTCCTTATTTTCACCCTTTTTTAGTACATTTCTGCTATTTGTCTCCAAGACAACTCGAACTTTTTTTAGCTTCACTACAGCAGGAGCTGTCCAGTCAATCATAATTATCTCCACATGCTTTGGTTGTAGTGTAGGCACTTGTTACTGGCAATCGACGTGCCTACTGGACAACAATATGCTAACACATTTAGCCCTTTATGAAATTTACTTAAGATACTCACATACATTGGCATTAAAGGAAATAAAGTGCTTCATCCTGTAACCTCATATGAAGTCATACAAGCTGTTTTCATTTTCTGTTTTCACAGTGCACTTATTTAAAACCTTGGACATCTGTCACACAAAGTAAATGACTATTAAAAGCCAATGAGAGTTTTTTATGCTATGTGTTACGTTACAGACTGTGCACATGAGTGCACACGGGTGCAACTGGAATTGCTGATAGTGGACACCCAGTGGGGTTAGTGGTAATTATCCATGACCTCATACATCCTTCTCATACTGCCAAAGAAGGGCACGCAGCAAAGCTATTCTTCACAGCAAGAGTCATCATCACAGTGTGCTTGCAAGCAAATTGTTTGCTTTATAGAATAATCCCTCTGAATGTACATTGCCTTAAGAACGTTTTTAAAGCCTCTTTTCTTGCCATAGATGACTGTTGTTGTCATTCTCTCCTGTATTCTTCTTGCTGCTAAGTGATATTGCCAGTAAAAAAAGTCATGAGGCCTATACTATAATGCATGACAAAATAGATTTGACATTGTCATTGGCATTATCTCCTCTGACAACAGCCAAATTATGCTAGTGTGTTTATGTCAATAGCAAGGAACCTTTGGTACCATCTCTCTCTATATGTAGCTGGCTGACAGAGCAACTCATCACCTGAGCAAAAGTTTTTTCATACATGTCGACAAATTATGCCATGTCATCAGCCCAAATAGCAGCAAACTATGCTTCTGGTTCTGGGGGGAGGGTTCCCTGCTCCAGAGCAATCTGTGTTGGAAAGAAAAGCTGCTAATAGTGGCCTCAGAGACAATGAGCTTCTAACTTCTAACATGGAGCCCTGAACTAAGAAATTAAAACTCCTCCATCACATCTTACTCCTCCCAATATAATGTCACATTTCTACTTCTGTTCCTCCCTGTGAGTTAGTCAACCTGTGGCAGAAAATTGAATTTGGCATTGGATTTCAGCAAGGATGGAAAACAAAACTTTTTGAAGTCTTGAAATATAATTTTTTTTTCTGATGCTGAATGAAATGGAGCCAACAAAAGCCATAAACAAAAGCACAAAAAATAGGAAAAGTAAAAGAGGGTTTTTCAAGAATGGAAATGTCTGGAGTCACAGCACTCACCTGAGGTGGGAAAGATCGCTTTCTAGTATAATCTCTTAGAGCAATTTTAGAGCCTGTTATGCTGTTGATTAGGGGCTCTTGGCTGTGTTGCTTGCTTCTGCAGGTCCTGATGCATTTGTCTGCCCAAATCACTGTATAGTCCCTAAGCAGGAAGTAAACAGCATTTTAGTGCATTCATTCACCGTGTTCCTCTTTTTCTTAAATTTAATTTTCATTGCCTTCCAGTAATAAATTGTTCTGCACTAAGTAAAGCCACTCTCAGCCTTATAGGACACAAGAGAGTTCTTCAGAGCTATCTCCTGAAAGCCTTGGTGTTGGACAAAGACTCTATTCCCTTCTTAATGGCTGTCCCTTTTCCCACTTCTGTGTTCTCTCTCTACTCTCTCTCTGCACAGAAATGTTCAGTGCTTCAATGTCACAGGTCATCAGCACCCCAGGCTCTTCACCAAGCAGAGTATGATGCTGGTGGTGGGAGTGGGGGTTTCTTCTTGCTCACCCATGGGGCTATTGTTATGTATCTTCTATCACAATGTGCTACTTCTCTTTTTTTCCCACTGGAAATGTGAGACTTCACGTAAATGAGATTTCATATATGCTGAATACTTCTTCCTTGTTTTCTTTGTTAACCCTAAAACCAGGTTACCCAGTCCTCAGGACTGCATTTCTCCAACTAATCACTGATGATTTGTTCACAGCAGATTACTTCCATGCCTGTAATCCTCCACTCTGTCACTCTTGGCAAAGGCTTCTGCTACAGTACCATTCCTTTACACCACATCATTTTGCTACGGTCAAAAATATTTTGTTCTGCATAAAAGAGCAGCTTACTAAATAGTAGCTGTGTGAAAATTGTGGTTATACCAGATGATTATATAAAGCCAAGCAAAAGTAAAACAAAATAGACAGTAGCCACGTGTTCATTAGGAAGCTGCTGGTAACAGCTGAAGCAAGTTAAAGGAAAGCTGTAGGCAGCCCAGGACAAAGCCAGCCAAGCCCTGGAAAGTCTGAGGGCCTCCTGGAGTTTGAGTGAAGCTCCTGGTGCGTTGCTGGCAATGATAATTGGCATCTGTTGGGTTACAGGACTGCTCTTAGCTGCTCAGGACACTGACTTTCAGTCATCTTAAAGAGTGAAAACTCTTACAAATTTCACTAGAGTGCATAAAACCAATTTAAAACTTCCAGCAGTGTTTAAGATCAGGAGTGATCTGTGACTTTTGTGACCTTGGCAGCCGCAGTGTCGCAGGTTCTCATCATGTCTGCACTGGAGCAAGGTGGGCACTGCCCTCAGCCTGCCACAGCCAAGCTCCACTGCAGGAAAAGCCTGCTCTCTCCCTGCTGGGGCACACTGATGAGCCAGACACCACGAGTTCCATGGGCTGCTCCGTGGATATTGGTCTCTGCTTGATTAAAGTCAGCAGGTATCTGAGAATTTTATCCTAGAGAATTACTTGGCAAATGATAGCTCTGTCTTGATACTGCAGCAATTCCTCCAAAAGCCTAGAGGATCTGGATGCAAATTTCTAATGAGGACACTTTGTAGAACAGTCTCAGTGATGTTGTTCAGTGTTAGCACCAATTTGTGGCTTATTTTTGTAGCAGCTGTGGAGAAGAGGGACTAAATAGATTTTACCTTCAAATCTAATTTGATTTGCTACTATATGTGAAAACCGTATTTCTTTTTCACTGTATGTGTACACTTCAATTTTTTTTTTTTTTTTTTCAGGAATAACTGCAACTGGCATATGCTTTTTGCTATAGAAGTCAGGTGGTTTTTATCTGTCTTATCTTTTTCAATGAGAAAATACAAAACCAAATTGAAACAGCAGGCGAAGTAGTATATATATGCACAAAGCAACATGCAGTCATGCCTCCTCCAGGCTAGAGCTGTCGTCACTTACAGTAAAGCCAACAGACTGCCTGTGCAAAATATGCCAATAACCCATCTTTCTCTTCAGTTCATACAGAGCTTTGCATGAGGTGTGATCCAAGGGAAGTACTGGTTTTGGGAGAGAGCCAATATCTGAGAATATTTTCCTCTCCATCTGATGTGAAAGTGCCTCAGTATGGTGCTGCAAACTTTAATGGTTCTGGCCGGCAGCTAGTCCAGATGTCTGAGGTCGCACGTACCACCACACCACCAACTGCATCTCAAAGAGACACGTGAAAGCCAGCACTTCACACACATCAGAAGTCTGTAAGGCTGCAAAAATATTCTCTGTGTGGCACAAGGTGATTTGGTGCCAAGTAGTTTAAAAGCCTTCCCAAACATATGTGTTTACTTTTCCTTGAGGCACCAAGTCCACTTTGACCACCACAGAAATCAGATCTATAAAGGCAATTGGTTTCAAGAGTTGACAAATTCCAATTTTTCCTTCTGTCTCTGAAATGGCTAGTTGTTATCTGCAGATTTTTTTACATCATGGAAGCTTCAGGGGCTGCTAACACAGACAATGGAGCAGAAAAGTACTCTAGAGCAGCAAGCTGTGAGTAGTGGAGAAATTGGACCATGTCAGAGCTGCTGCTGCTGTGACCTTTTCTCCCAGAAATGTCCCACTTACATACTGATTGGTGATCTGTCGTGCCCTTAGAGCTGTGGAAAAGCAAGTTCTCAAACTAAAGTGGTTTTTTTTGCAAAGAGAACATGTTTGTCATAATGCATTTTCAGCATCTATGTGGAAAAAGAAGATAACATAGAAAGCGTCATTCTTGAGCTATATCACCAGTTGCAGATAAGGTGAATGTCTGCTAGCAGATTACTGTTTACCTTGGGAAAATTCTGTTTTTACTGATATCAAAGCAGACTTCTGTCTGTCAAAAGCATCACGTTTTGTAGTACCAGTTAGGCCTTTCAAGCGCTTGTGGAATTAAACACTGATGCCTTGTTGTCCTGCCAGAGTGATTTGGGGAGCACGGGAACACAAGAAAATCCATCATGTTTCTGGGAATTAGGATAAGGAGCAGCATGCTAATGTTGGGGCCATTCTGCCCACTGCAGGTGAGGATTTATGAGCCTGGGCAGGAGAAGAAATGAAGAACTGGAGTAGTCCACTGGGCCATGTAGATCAATGCAGCTCCTCAAACCTATTTTCAGCACCAGGCTGAGCCCTTCTCTACACCACATGACTGACCTTCAGAAATATCATTCCTTTATGTCACCATGCATTGGGCACCCACTCCCCCACTGCCCTGACATCACTCCCACAGCTGGCCCTCTGTGGATCCCCCAGTACTGCTCAGCTCACATCAGGGCTCAGATCCAGCAGGGAACAGTGCCCTGAAGCTCCTGGATGAGAGTTCCAGGAGCAGCTTTGTATCTTTTGGTGTGCATGGAGGTCCTTCTCTGGTTACCCTTTTGTTTCTATGGAAAAGCTCAGCAGTACTTTAGATCTCTCAGTGACTAAGCCTGCTCCTAGTCCCTTAGCCACTCATTATACATTTGGCATCATTAGTTGCACTGGTGCTAACCACACAGGCTCTGGAGAAGCAGGGCAGCTGTGGTCACTTGCATAATGCATGATGTGCCTCCAGCAGTGTTGTACTCCTTTGCTCTCTCACAACAATAGAAAGGATTTCTGGGTTTAACTTTTCCCCCCTTTTCCTCTCTTCACCTGGTCTCACTAGCCTTTCTGAGGGTCATTATTACCAGGCATGACTCCCTCAAAACACATACCCTGACACTCCTCACCCATCTACTGCCAGTGCCTGAGGCTATCCTGAGGACTAGCTCTCTGACAGAGCATTTAATGTAGTTCCCTGCATTTCCTTCTCATTTCAAAAAATAAACCCTGCCATCTGCTATCTTTTTCCAGGTGTACCACGACCACTTTTCGCTATTTTCACGTTATATGGACCCTTTAAAGAGACTGACTTTTAAGCAAGAACATTAACAAAGAATGTTTTAATTTCTTTTTTTAGGACCTGTGGTACTGCTGCTGCCTGTGGCCACCTCTGGGGCTGCCCTGTCTCCAAGCCCAGGACCTGAGGCAGCTGGCTGCCATGGTCAGTGGGGCTATCTTTAGCTTTCAAAAGACTACTGCTGCTGTTCTGGCATGCCAGGAACAGTTTCCTCTGTTGTTACAACCGTCCAGCTTTTCAAAGGTAATTTTTAGGATGCTAACCTTTGAGATGAACCTTCACACTTAATCTCACCAGGTACTTACATGACTGTTGGGAATAATCAGGTCTATGAAATTTTAAAGTGAACCACATTGATCTCTCAGTTTCATTTCTCATCTACTTCTATCTTGCATATATGCATGTCTGTGCATACACATCCAGAGATGGAAAGGTGTTGATGGGGCAAGATGTCCTAGAACATCTGAAAGTCAATTACTTTATTGTATCAAAGCCAAAACCATTGACTTCAGTCCTGTCAAGCCAAGGAAAACTAATGAAGGTAAATTAATGAAATGAGGAAATAAAAGTTAAAATGGGTTATGACAAAACTCAAGCTAGTCTCACAATGGAGTAGCTCTACTGGCTTCAGACACTCTCAAATTTCTATGAATTCAAAACAGATGAAAAACAGAATTAAAATATTAAAAAAGTTATTCTATCTTGTGCCATTGGGAGATATTTTTAAAATTCGTTTGCTGTTCACAGACAGAAGCTCTGGTTCTCATTGGTACAGTGAAAGACTTTATTGTGTTATCTGACACAATATTTATATTTAAGATGGGTATAGCATTCCAAACCTCACAACATTTTTTTCTGTACAAATGGCTCTCTGCATTCCATTTAAGATTAGAATCACTCAACAAATACTGTGCAAGCTCTGCAACAGTTTCGAGAGAATGACTCCAAATGTCAATAATACAGTAATTTATTTCTACATACTCTATTTTTAATTCCATAGGTATATATTTCTTGTTGTAGCATTTCCATATAAATTCCAGTAATACCCAGCACCAAGCATGCTTTTGACATTCTACCTTATCAGATCTGTAGAATATGTTGATTGATATGTCCATAGCATATTCCTTCTTAAGTTTTTTTTAAGAATTGTGTTTCCATGCTACTTTTTCTTTTGTTCTTGTAGCACGCAGCTGATGTCAAACTTCATCTCTATTGCCACTAACTACTTTTGTTAGTCAATTCACATTTCTGCAGAGCATGTTTGTGTAACATAAATAGTAAAGACAATGTGAAAAATAAGAAGAATGGTGAAATAAATGAACACAAAGAAATAAAATGGCATTCATTCTGCTCTGTCATAGTGTTGTTAATTCACAATTACTTAGGCTTTCCCCTTTTTTATAGAAATGTTTAGAAAATCTCAAAAGTTCAGAAATCTACTATAAAATGCTTTTGTCAATTTGTATGTTTGTTATCTCCCTCTTTGTAAGTTTTCTTTGTTCAGTCTGTAAACAGAAAGAGTATTCAGTGAAAGAAAACAATCAAACCCAGCATAATGTTAAGAATCTAAATGTGGAATATCTCTGTGTTGCTGCTGCACGCAATTGTTGATGAGAAATTAATTCTGAGATAAAAGTGTAGTTTCAATTCTTGAGACCACTATAAGGATCCTGTGTTCCCACATTCTCCCTTTTATTCCCACCATCAATCACAGAGCTGTTGAGTGCATGAGACCCAGTGGCAGACCCATGACACAGAGGGTCATAGTTTTGTAGCACTGGTAGTGAACACGATCAAGTAACTGAGCAGAACTGATTGCCACCCATCTGCATGGTGTGGGGCAGGTATTACTAGCTATATATAGCTATTATATATTAGGTGATGGAAACCAGGATCCTATTTCAGTGGTTACATAAGCTTCATATTTTTGTGTAAGCTACTTGTAAAACCTTGCCCTGAATCAAAAAAAGTTAGGCCCATATTACAATCTGAACAGTACTCTGATTAACTTCTGAGCAGCCATTTGGGCATCCAGTGAGGTTGCAGTGTTGATTACACTTTTGTCCTTTTTTTTTTTTCAAGTCAAAATTCTACCCACATCTATTCTAACAGGGCTTACTACTATGCTCATTACACAGAGTTTACAAGGTGGTATGACCCAGCTTTGCCACTTTTCTTTTGTGGCAGCAAAGACACAAAAATATGCACATAAGCCTATTTGGTGTCACTGATTCTTTACAAATTCCTTTCATCCTTCCTCTAAAACCTTTTGTCTCATTTAGATATTCCAGTTCAAGGATCATGCAGCTATTTTATCAAAATGCATTATTTGTCTAGTGTGATTTGTTGACAGTCAGTTTAGGCTTCACCATCTCATCTTACCAATATTTTGCTAGGCTTTGAAATTGTTATTCAGTGAAATGAAGTGGTAAATCTGTCCTCATCCATGGTGTTCAGACCACTGACTGGAACATTTTTGACTGACATTATTAAAAAGAAGTATAACCCCAATCTCTTTTATTTTCAGTTTTCTGTGTCTTCAGTGATGTATGAAATTTCTTCTAGGTTATTACAAATCTTTATCAATTTTTTTTCTTCACTTGCCATAGTAACGCAGACCTTGTACTATGATTTTCACTATTGAAAGGACATGACTTGAAGTTCAAAGGGGCAGAAATCTTTGTCTGGAAAAACTATATATTATCTGCAGTGGGACTTTACTTACTTGGCCACACTGAAGTCAAAAGGGTGGGTTACAGTGGAAATTTGATTTTGAAGTCTTCAGTATGACATGCCAGCTGTCATATTCTGACTTTAATGGAACTATGTTTACCTGAACTTTTTTCATGTTTTCTGAACACATGGTCTCTATTCTTCTTCAAGATGTCACAGAAGCACATTAACCTTAGAAAATCCTAAACCAGCTGTTCTTAGCCAGGCAAGAAGCATGACGTCCTCACTCTAAATAAGATGTCTTCTTAGAAATGGGGAAAAATGGAATAGGGATTTGTAACTGCTTTTGGGAAAGGAAACAGAGGCTTGATATTAGCAGCTTGTAGATGCAGCACTTTAAGCACACATTCCTCTTTTTCCTTATTATTTAGCCACTTCTTCCAAGATCTGCATGACTGATATTGGCCATGGAAAACAGAGTTTCTCCTGAGTTGGAACATTGCACAGGGCATAGCATCTAACTAGTGGTCCAGAAGATTGCCAAATCTTGTGACTACCCACTGATTATGCTGGTGTAAAAGGCAAATGTTCTTTCATGAATTTAAGAAAAATGAAGATGCAGTCAAAGACTTTGTTGTCTTCTCTCTATGCAGACAATGTAGGGATGAATATTATCCATGACAGAAGTCGCTGAAAACTCTTTAGTGGAGTATTTAACAAGTCATTCTTCTTTCCCTTTTATTTACGATAAATAAATGTACATTTAATTGTGTGCTGCTGAAGGTCACTTTAAAATGTAACCAGGTTATTTTCCTTCCCCTTTCACTTCCTTATGGCATACCTGTCAGGATTTTTGTGAACTGGAGATTTTGTTCTAAGTATTACTCTACATATTAACTTACAGATTTAATGAAGAAAAAATATGCACGAGCAAGTCATCATCCTCAAGCAGAACTTTGCACACTGGGTTCTGCACATGCTATGAAAAATAAACCACAATACCTGTCAGCTTGTCCAGAAAGGTTAACATGATGGGAATAAAAAACATTACAGCTACATCTCCCAGGAGGAGCTATGACAGTGAAAGCTGCTGAACTCTGAACTACACGAGAAACCCCAAGAAAAACACCCAAGAAAACCCCAGCAGTATACAGTTCAGTAGACTCAAAGTGTTTCAAAAAACCTTCTGGTCATTTTTATGAAAGATTTTTTTTTAATCTGTATTATTTTACAGTATTTTGCACAATCTATTTCATAAAGACTTTTAAATTCTAATTCAGAACAAGAAAATACATTAAGCCACCAGTATTTCACAAGCATATATATTTCAGCTGTCATTCAGTTTTGCCCTCCATAATTTAGGTCTTTTATTACTGTCCATAACTAAGACCATTCTGCCATTTTAAGCATGGCTTATGGCACTGGTTTGACATATACATTCGTTGAGATACTTGGAACATTGTGGCTTCTCACAGTCTTATTGCAGAAAGATATTTGATTCAGTTGCTTATACTGGAGTATTTTAGATGCCTTAGGGTTTCTAGAACACATCCACCACAACATAGGACCCATGAGAGACTGGTGATCACCTGGAACAATTGCTAAAGGCTAGTGGGGATGCTTAGAGGCATCTCAAAAGAACTCTATGCGTGACATAGATAAGAAGTTACCTGTGGACAATAGAACTGAGCTCATGGGACTTGTAACACCTAGTTTTAGACTCCCAGCAGAGATTCCTGTGGTAAGAGTATGGCCTCACTAGACTCCCTAAGGCACCATTAGAATACCTAAACATAAGTTTCTAAGGGCTTTTCAGATACCTTGTGGAAAATGAGACATCCTCCTGGGACTTGCAGGCTTGACAAAGTTCTCTATGGGACATCCATGTTCCTCCACAGGAACTAAAGGCTGTACAAGTTCCTTTGGAGCAGAAAAAATGATTAAAGCAGAGGCATTAGGCAGCCAAATCTCACCTCTTGTGCAGTAGAGGAAAAACTTCACAATAGGCTTCTTTCTAGATATGGAAGCTGAGAAACAATTTGAGATGTTTCCAGGGAGCTCATCTGGCCTTAACTGCCTATCCTGAAGGCATATTTATCCTATAATTTGTCATGAATAAGTGATTTAGGTTGCTCACAAAATGACCAGCCAAGGTATTGGCAAAAGCATTTTTAATATTGAAGTGCAATAAAGCTTGTTGGCAAGGTTCATTCTACTATTTACTAGTTGCTTAAAGCACACAGAGAGAAATTGGACTAAAATCTAAAATCAATCAAGCTAGAACTAAAAAAACTTGAGAATCCAAGAGAGAAAAATTCATAGTACATTTGCTCTAGCACAATTACACACACAGACCTTAAGGAGTATGTACATGCCATATATCTGTGAAAAACTCCCCTTGAATTCAGGGAAGCTGGATACCTTCACATCTTTTTAAAGGCAAAGACCTGAGCCTCGAGGAGTGGGGATATCAGCCTAGGATTCACCATCATCATTTGGCAATTCTTCAAGGTACAGCAAACTTGAGAGTTCCCTGAGGAACCACTCAGAGCAGGATTCCTGGTCACAGCCTGCTGTGGTCCAGAAAAGCTCAAAGAGCCTCACTTAGGACCATTGTTTATAGAGCTGCAAGAGTGTTGGTTTAGTCATAGTAATTTTGCATCCTGGCCATAAAGCAGATCAGTAACTTCCTGTGAAGGTTCAAAACCAAACTGTTATTCTACTGAAGTTGTTTTTCAGTCAAGAAACAAATTTCTGAGGCTGTTTGTAAAAAAATCCCAGGAGCTCCTTACACAACTTAAGTTCCTGGGAGAACAGTGTTTCTGGTAAGGTCAAGAGGAGCTTAACCCAGGTGCTTTTTTGCCAAGGCCAAGACCTAATGAGCATTTCTGAGATGATAATGCAGCCCAGCGTGGGGCTGGATGCACCACCACGTAAGCATAGTGTCAGAGCTACTTGTCATCTTTAGCTGTCCTGTCTGACTCTGGCATTTGAAACCACATCTATGTAAGGACAACTATATTAAGCCCCGAGGCTCTGAGTATGGTTGGCAATTACCTTAATATAGGTGCTTTGCATCACATCAGGTTGACTGCATCCCACTCTGAATAATTGTCTGGCTGAGCCCAATTGTCTGTCTTGTGTGGAAGCAAAAAGAAATGCAAACTTGGGGTAGAGGTAAATTAATTGGGTTCTCTTAAGACTTTTCTTATTTCTTCTAAATTCTTTCCTCTTTTAATATGTAACAGAGAAGGAAAAATGTCTGGCTTGTCTTTCAATTTTTGTTCAGGTTATGGGTCAGGCACTTAAATAAAATTAATATAAAAAAATCAGGAAAACTAATGAATAATAAAAAAAAGGAGCAAGGAGGTGGGGCGTAATTAAGGTTTAAGCTCTGGTACTTATGGAACAAGTCATATTCATAGTGTCCTTAGTCCTGGTGACATGCATGACATTGTTTCATACAGATTTAAATATGAATGCCAAATTTAAAGTCTAGGAGTCCTGAAGGCTATCCATCTCACAGCCCGTGCCCAAAAAGCTTCAATACGTACCTTTGATGTTTGGAGAGGCGTCATTATGACCAACAGTCAATATGACATATCAGCCCATTCTGTCCTCTGCCAAAATACTACCCAAAGTGTAAGGTAGTGTAAGATCAAGTATTCAAGGTCCATAACCCTGGAGCATTCAAATTAACCTAGAGGAATTGCAGAAAAATTAAAAACGACACGGAATTTCATATTTCATTATCCTAACTATCAGCAGTATGTCTTAGACATTCTATCTCTTGACTAATAAATGACCTCAGGAAATAATATTTATTAACATGGTTTTGCAAATAAAAACATTCTGAAAGTTTATGTGGGATAATTCTGAATATGAAGGGATGCATCAATAAACTCCTAATAAGGGCATTGATGTTTTCCCCTTGGGGTGATAGAAATCTCTCTACCAGTATTTCATACCTCATAATTGTGTCATTAAGATCCCATATAAAATGGAAAAATGGATAATTAAACGGATGAGAAAACAAGCTTGAAACACTTTTTTCTTGTTTGGTTTTTTTTTTTTCTGCTAATGGTTAAATGCCCTATTGCATTGTAGCATGGAGCTTTAGGGGGAAAAAACAACACCAATAATAACAATAAAAATAAAAGATAGGTAGAAAGGCAGACGCACTCCAGGAAATTCTATCTTTTATTGAAATATGAACACACGAGATCAGGATGATAAATTTCTATCACTGTATCTTGCCTTAAAAGTAAACAGTCTACAATAGAAGAAATATGGTAATTATGTAAAGTACAACAGACAATACAAGAATATAATGAGCAAAAGTCTTCAGAGAATATCCTTAGGTAGCAAATGAGTGTATAGGCAAAAAGTACCTGGTGACTATCTACGAGCATAGTCTATGAAGGTTTGAAAAAATTTGCTAAAACTGTAATTAAGGTTTAAGCTCTGGTACTTACAGAACAAGTCATATAATAAAATTTAAGTCTTCTACATTTTGTGACTCTATTTCCTCCTTAACTGGATGTTTCGTTAAACATTTTGTGAAAATTCT
>VZTT01045469.1:2352-15216 GCA_013400855.1 Buphagus erythrorhynchus
CTGATCTTTTTTTTTCCCCCAAGCCTTTTAGCTCTGCAAAACAACCAACCCACAAAATCCTCATTAGACTGGAAAACGTTAATGACTATTCAACAATATAGCTATTTTAAGCTATTATTCCAAAAGCTTTAATTTATTATGTGAGATTATCTCTTGGATTTGCTTAGCTAGTCACAATTCAAAAACTAACAATATGAGTAGGGTTAGATTAACTGTTAGTTTGGAAGATCTTTTGTTCTTGCAACTGAACCACCAACAAGTAAAACATTAAGTTTCTTACTGTGATCTATCTAGCTATACATGACATGCAGACAGTGATTCTGTTTTTATCATTTTTTAACCTATGATAAAAGAAATCTATGCAGTTAATGATTGCTACAGTCTCTTCTGCAGCTTGTTAGTACCACAAGCTGTTTGTTAATATCAATTTGAAAACAAAAGCAAGGCATTGTCAACTCAATTTACTTCCCAACAATCTTTATACACTGAATAAATGTAGTTGCACAAAGCTAAATGAAAGTTCTTGGACCACTTTGTTATTTCATGAAATATGAAAAAAACTCTTTCCCTTCAATCCAAACCCTTGAAAACTCTTTTCAAATTAGTTTAAGTAGTGCAACGAGACACCAGCCTCTGTTAGTCTCCTGAACCCCCATTTACCTCCAGACATTGTCCGTGTATAGATAGGAAGGTCCTTAGCTGCCCGTCTTAAGACTTCTTGCTGGGATTCACCTCTAGGCTCTCTCTCTAGGGACTCCTTGTCTGAATATGATAGATGAAACTAGAATAATTTTTAAAATAGAAGAAATAGTAGCAAATTCCAAGTTAAATATGTAACCGTAGATGTGTAAAGAGGAATAAATATTCATTTTATAAAGATGGATTAGCAATATGTGCAGGGCATTACAGCAAATAATCCAGTGTTCCCATGACAAATAATTTATTTTATGGCAACTGAAGACAAAAACACTTCTGATTTGGTACTGATGCAACGCTGAATGCTTCCAGAAGTATTAAGCAACATTCTTCAAGATCAAGAGCTTATCGTTCCCCTGAAAGGTCAATTTACTTCTGTAATGCCAAATATTAACTAGTGAATATAACCTTCACTTAAACACTGAAAGAAAATACACTACTAGTAACAGCAGAAAAGACAGCTTTATTTCTCTTCTGGTGTCTGGCATTTTCCCTTTTATTCTTTGTCACTGCTGATCTCTTCATGCAGGTGTTAGGGTGTGTTTTTACTTTAGAGACTGGAAGAGATGGGTCCTAAATGGCAAAATAACCATATCTTGAATATCTTCCTGAATAAAATGCCAGCTTCAGTCCCTGCCCAAAAAAATAACAAACAGGGCTCTAGCAAGTGCTGAAAAGGCAAAAATTACTGAGAGAGATGCTTAGTATACATGAAGAAACTCAAATTTCTTAAACTCCAAAGTCCTCTGCAACACAGCAACATAGACAGCTTTGTCACTGTAGCTTCTAGAAACAGGCAGAAGTCTTTGGTATCTTTACCAGAGAAACAGGATACAAAATCACCTTTGAAAATAAGTCCACATTTGGCAGGAAGAGCTGTCTCTATCCTGTGCCAGAAACAGAAGCCCTCTGCACAGCATTTATGTTTACAGGAAGGCTAGTCATTACAATAATATTGATTTTCTTTTTTTCCTAAAAGAAAGTGATGCATGTAAAAATAAGAAAGCAGACAGAAACAAGCAGTTAGGAGCCTATTCTCACTTCCACAGGGAAGGCACCACTCCACCCTTCCTGCCAAAGCCCAGTCTTCCAGATGAAGCTGGATATTCACTGCTTAACTTGAGTTTCTCAGGTCACCATTCTTTCCCTTGCAAGAACACACTCTTACCAACATCTGAGTTGATTTATATTGGGATACATAAGATTTCTCACTACAGAAACTTAGTTTAGAATATTTTTAAAAATTGTTTATTTGATGTAAACAGACCTACTGTTCCATCTTTTTTTATTGTTCCTCAGAGTAGTCCTACATCTAAAACCTTCATGCCTGGGTAACCATTTTCACTCCCATCTCCATGCAGTGCTTGTATAAAGTTGGTATGCACAAGCAAAGAATGACACACACTACAGTAAAGTCCATCAAAACCTACTTTACATGTAAAAGTTTGAAATAAGCTTAAAAGAAAGCTGTATGGTTTGCACCAGCTGCAGTATTCATGAAAACAAAATGCTAAAGCTTTATCTGTTTTACAGTCTTCAAACGAGTATTTGCTAGTTCAGTTCACTTGAAAATACATCTTTTTCTATTTGCAGACTTCATCCTACAAAATGGAAGCCAAACAGTAATTTAACATTACAAAAATACTCTAATTAAATTTTTAAAACACTGCTCTAGTTGAATAGGAAAAAGACAAGGAACAACAAAGATGTCACTTACTGCCAGCCATACTGTGTAAACTCAAAGAACACAGGAACACCACACATTGTTTTCTCTTACTCCACTACAATACTTTTCCTACATCATTTGAAATTCTCCAGTAGCATTGTATGATGGATTTGGAATTGTATTATATTTAGCAGGATTTGTCAAAATGCTTTTATTGGCATCAGCCCAATGATTTGAAAACCATTCTAATTATCACTACAGTCATCATATACATGCATATATTTGGCTATGTAATTACCAAATGAAATAGGTTTTTAATTTATTTTGCTCCTCCCCACTCCAGGCTGTAGTAAAGACTGCAGTGTGAACTCCAGTGAAGACGGTAATTAGTTTGAATTATCTACTTGCTTTCACAATTACATATCCTAATGGTGAATGAAAATTCACCAAATTCGGAAAAGAACCTCCACACAACAGTAGAAATCACGAGCTATTCATTTTAGGCTGACCTGGTACTTAGAGCAGCTAGAGTTGAGTCCATGCCAAAGGAAGTGTTTGCTTTGTGGGTATTGCAAACTACAGGGCAGCCATAGCATGATTCCTCCTGACCTCAGAGGTTGTGTAACACAGCACCTACTGAGGACTGAGGGGTTTCTGTACGACAGACAGAATGGAAAAGGCCAAAAAGTTGTGCTAGTTATAAAAAGCTGCACGAGCAGAATTTCCAACAGTGCCATTGATGGAGAACCTCCCCAGACCTCTTTTTCCCTGTGGCTGCTCTTTACTAGCTCCCTTCCTGCTTAGCCAGCTGTGGCTTCCCACCATCAGCTTACCTAATCCCACCACAATCCAAAAGTTCTTTCATACCAAAACAGATGGGGAAGAAGTTTTAATTCAGAGGACAACAGACAGATGTTGACAAGAAATATAAATCTTAAACAGAGGGAAATAAATTTTTGCCCACATTAAAGTCTGATATTCCCAATGCAAAGATTTAGGCTGCTAGTTCAAATAACTCATATTTTTCAAGTGGATAGGATTTTTTCTTCTACCATAAATATCTCATTTTAAAATATCTATTAAAAAAGTTAGAGAAATTGATACTTTTTTTTTGTCTTGGTCACTACACTGATTGCAATCTGACTCAATCTATTAAGAAGCTGTAACTCCCATCTGTGTTTTTCTACTGAGTGTAAAGCTACATGAGATCAGAGACTAAGTTATTCAAACATTACAAAATCAGGCATTTGGCTAGGCTATTTCATAAACAAAAGTTAAGTTTATCTTACTTCTTTTGAAGGATTCATTGGTAGAGTAAAGATTGTTTTCCAATATGACCAGACGAACAGCATGAAAAATATGTGGTAAGCAACCAGGCACACAACTAAAATCAGAAGGGAACAGAATTAATACAAACAGACCAGTGATATTGTAGTACTTACAAACAGTGCCTGTAGGCATCACAGATAGTTCTCTAACAGATGTAAATACAGAGGCTCTGGAAAAGCTTTGCAACAAAAATGCTGCACTGCAACTTTACGTAAGACAAATACAAACTGTGTGGGGAAGGTGATGATACAGTCTACATAGATTACAGAAGTTTAAGGAAAATGGTTAATAGCCTATTAAAGCTCCATCATTAATTAGCAAGCAGTCTCCCTTACGCATTTGTTAAATTCTAATTAACTGATGCATCTCTTCCTTTTAGCTTTATAAACCTTGTAGGGAGACTGCTGGCCACCAAAACCCCCACTCTGCCTCCCCCCAGCTAAAGCCCCAAACCCCCAAAGGACGTAAGGGGACAATGATAAGTGTGAGGGAAGTCTTGGGGTGAATATGCACAATACCTGAGCAGTAACCATATCCAGGTAACTTTTTTCCTAGATTTTAGGAGGGAGGACACTTGGGTGTTTTTTAAAACCTACAGGTCCTTTAAATTCAAGTGTTCATTCACTACTTTATATTCTGCACAGCCAGTCAATATTTATTATGTTTTTTAATAGATGAGAATCAACATTTACCATGCTGAGTTGTTTTACTAGAATACAGAAGGCAACAGTAACTTTTCCAAAGAGTCTGCCATAGTTTGATAGGTATTTCCATTTAAAAGCTGTCACCCTAGTAAGCAAGTCACTACAGTAAATAACAAGTCATAAACTCATATCCCCTGATTAACTTACTCTAATGACAAGAAAAGAGTATTTTCTCACAAATTCATATCCTCAAAAAGCATCACCATGGGAAACCTGTGTACTTTCACTTCACAATCTGAAATACTGCCCTTGTATGGTTAGCTCATGGAGTCTTTCTATATGTCATATTATTCAGGGCTAGAGAATTCTTTATAACACATGCATGATGGTGCATATAAATGCAGGAACAGTTGTCTGGTACGTTCTTACTTTTTGCAATTTTGCCTCAAAAGTAACACTGAATACTTTTGGTGTTGAAGCTTGTTTATCCAAATAGCAGGAACATTGTAAATATTTACTCTTATTCACTAAGCTGTTGAAAATAATAAACAAAAGCTAATAGAATCTGAGGAGCAACTCTGTACAAAGCTTTTGGAATGACAGGAGCAAAGAATCATATGCCAGGTCTATAAACGGAAGGAAAAATCTTAACAGCATAAATAAGTGATAGAACTGGACTCCACACAAAGCACAATACACTAAATGACCATCTTGTTATTGCATAAGCATCTGGACAGGAACAGTCCCCACTTTTATCAAAACATGTCTATCAACTGTAAAAAAACCTGATTTACTCAAACAAAATCAGTATTTTCTTAAACAACAGTATATTCATGACATATCATGAGAGCAAAGTAGGACAAGTTACCTCAGTTCTGTACATGATGCACTCACTGATCTGCATTAAGCATTTTATTGTTGCCAAAAAACTCCCCAGTAACTGACTGACAAGAAAATTGTTCACATAATATAAAAAAAAGAAGAAAAAAAGAAAAAAAAGAAAAAAAAAAAGAAAAAAAGAAAAGAAAGAAAGAAAAAAAAGAAAAAAAAGAAAAAAGGAAAGAAAAAGCCTAACGCCTAAAGACATTATCCGAGGTTTTCCCTTTGAAGCCTGAACAAGACTTGAGCTCATCTTGTTTGATCTTGAACCTCAGCTCCCCAGCCTGGCCCGGTGCTGACTGGTCACTCCTCCCAGGTTATCTGCCCACCAGTTTCCCTGCATGTGATGGAGACCCTGGGCTACCCAGCTGCTCCCTGGGCTACCCAGCTGGGCCCATGCATGTTGCAAGTCCAATATAAGAACCTCATTTCACCTGAGGTAGCTAAAGAAGAGCTGGCTGCTGCTCCCTGGCAGAAATCTTTCTATTTCACACGTTTTCTGGAAAAAACCCCAAAACCAACGAACCAACCTACCCCAAAAAAAAATCCCAACTCAACCAAACAAAACAAATCCCAACCCAAATGGTGTATCCCTTGCTTGAAGGCAACCAGTTTACAGCTAGCTAGCACAGCCAGAGCTGTCTGGAAATTTGAGGCAACCTGTAGTACAGCTGCACCCCATTTTCCCAGTTTTCACTCTAGAAAAATCTTAGGGCAGAAGTATAGCCAGGGTAAGTTTCTTCTGGCTGGCTGAAGCCCGCCAAGACTTTGAAAATAAGGAAATTTAATGTTCCTCAACACATTTTGATGATAATTTTAATGTGTTTTGTGAGCAATTCCCAGCAACTCACTTTCTTCCCCTCCCAAAGAGTATGGAGCAGCAAGAAACTGAAATTCAAAGCCTGCAGATAACACTTCTACACTCATAGAGGGGATGAAATCACTGAACTGAAGAAAGGTTTTTCAAGCAAATGTTTCTTAATTGACAAGCGTTTTCTAAGTAAGAGAGTTGCCAAAGACTTAATAATATCTGCTGGAATTACACAAACATAAAAAGCTCTTCCTCCAAAAGCTCTGCAGCTCTACACTTTACACTTCCATGTTGTGCTGTAATATTAAAATAGCATCTGGAAAAATGATCTAAACATGCTACAGCCTCAAGGTAGGAACTGCAGTGACTGCTAACTAGGCAGTTTTATTATATTCTGACAAGGCTACATATCTAAAGGACTCTATTTCTATAAATATGTTGAAAAGAAAATGAAGAAAAAAGTCTCCTCCCAATAAGTATGTTGCATCTGCACAAATACACTGCTTACCTCTAGAAATCCTGCTTTTAAAAGAGCTTTCTGTATTATGAATGAGTTTTTTAAAAAACAGAATGTAAGGATTGTTTTAGTTGACATATCAGAAAGCCAGTGAGAAGAGTAAAAAAATTCTAATTTTTCTCATCTCTACTTGTAATGGCTAAGGCAATATCTAGGGACAGCAGGATAATAAAAGGTGCTGAGGAACAAAAAGTACAAATCTAACTGTTTTAAGTCATACTGTTTCTCAATTCTACTAATAAACTACTGTTCTACTCTGATATATGAATTACATATATAAATAGCTAATAAAAATCTTACCTTTTTCTCCAATATTTGTCATTGTCACTGAAAAAAAAGAAAAAAGGAAATAATGAAAAATTATGTTTAAATAGCAAATGATGTAACTCAGTATTTAAACTTTTTTTTTTCAACCAAAGATGGAAGAGTAATCATCAAACAATGCACATTTAAGGTCACACACTATGAAGCTTTTATGCTGTGTACCTTCATCACAAGAATAGATACACAATATCAATTGCTTATAATGTTTTTTGGCTCCTCTTCCCAGGCTCATTTCCTGATAACCAGGACCTCCATCTATCTGATGCTGCCAAAGTTTAATCCAAGAAAAGCCATCTCTGAAGAGCAGTTATTTCTTTTAACTGTGGTTGCACAGGTTTCACTTTTTATTTATGTTCTGTTCTTGAAGTGGAGGTACCAGATTCCAGAACTGGTTTTGACAGCAATATTTGGTGATACCTTAGATCTTCAAAGCATAAAAACCGAAAGGAGACAAAAGTTGCATTTCCTTTAAGAAACTGCCCACGGATAACAAGACTAGGGGACAGTAAGAGAGTGAGAATGGGCAAGTATGTCAGGCATGGAAAGGAGCACACAGGTATCACATATCAGTGACTGCATTTTCCACTCTTGGTCACATTATTTAAGAGTAACCATCCCACAACAGGTATCTCAGAGAGATGAGAAACTCCAAAAGTGATCAAAACCTCTTCTCACCCAAACCACTCCATCACACATTTATTCACCCCAGTTAAGCAGTCTACAAGCTGCTGGTGCCTGCAACAGGACAGCAGATGTACAGAAATCTCATCTATTCTTGTTTTCCTAATAAAAAATATTGCAGAAGGCTGGTCTTCAAGCAGCAGGCACAAGGCAACTCCTATGGAAAAGCCAAACAGCCACATGACCTGACTGATGGATTACACTTAGGCTTGGTGATTGAGTTAAAGCCAATATTTAAATACATCTTGCACATTGCAAGGGTGGAGCATGGGACCAGCACTGCTCAACACCTTAACCAATGCTCTGGAAGAGTGAACATTTATCAAGTTTGCAGATGACAGCAGCTGGTACATGCAGGATTTCCCTTCAGAGGGATCACAACAGGCTGGGGGAATGAAGCAATGGGGCCCTTATGAAATTAATGAGGGCAAAGACAAAGACCTGCACCTGTAAAGAAGCAACTCCCTGCAATGACACAGCCTGGGGACTGCTGGGCTGGAGCACTCTCTGGAAGAAGCCATGGATTGCTGGTGGGCAGCAGAAAGGGCCACCAGCCACATGGGCTACATGAGCAGGGTCAGTCAAGGGAAGGGTTTATCTCCCTCTGTGCAGCATCCATCAGACCACACCCAGAGCACTGCGGGGCTTTGGGCCCCCCAACACAACAGAGACAAGTCCAGAAAGAAGCAACTTGGGGACAGTAAGAGAGTGAGAATGGGCAAGTATGTCAGGCATGGAAAGGAGCACACAGGTATCACATATCAGTGACTGCATTTTCCACTCTTGGTCACTGGTCGCAACCAGTCTGGCAGGGACTCATCCTCTAAAGAGAGGCTGCACAGCCAGGGCTTGCCAGCCTGGAGAAGACAATTTTGGGAGGGCCTCCAAGGACCTCCAGGGAGGCACTGAGGAGCTGGGCTCTTCATACTGGTGCAGAGAGGGATGACAAGAGCCAGTAAATGTAAGGTGAAATGAAAGGATCAGATCCAATACAAGGAAAAACATTTCCACCATGAGAACCATCCACCAGTGGAGGAAGCTGTCCAGACATGTTGCACAGCCTCCATCAGTGAAGTTTTTCAAGACTCAAGCCACTAAAACCCTGAACAACCTGGTGTGACTTCACACCTAGCCCTGCTTTGATTAGGAGGTTGGACTAGATGAGCTGAGGTCCTCTCTAACATGCATTATTCCACAATTCTGTAATTATAAAATAGGTCTATTAAAATGGAGATTTGACTACAGCTCTACCAAAACAAGCATCTACCTTACCTGAGGGAAAACAGTAAGCAACCATGTTTATAAAGCTCCTCAGAAAAATCAGAAAGACACCACAAAAGTTGCATAAGCCACTATAAAGTAAACTATATTTTGCCCTCAGTTTTCTGAACTCTTTAGAATTTGAAAAGCTGAATATCCATCTAGACAACTGCTAGAGAGAAGCTGAAGGAACATGTATATACAGTTGACTCTGAGGAGCAGACATACTCCCCTATAATAATGCACAAGAATTGTAAAATTGTAAGAAAACAGTCATCCACCGGATGATTGTTCACAAAACAAAAGACATCTTCAGAGCTGATATGCAATTTAAAAGTAATGGAGTTCTCAGATTAAGACAAATTAGCCACTATTCAAATTCTGATTTTCCTTCTCCACTGGGAACAGTCAGCAAAGTGTGCAGAAATTTTGCCCGTCTTCTTGGAGTAACTACTCTCTACTAATTAAAAAGTCACAGCCAAGCATACATTGCAGAAATCACCAGTTTCAAAACGAAATCTATTTAACCAACATTCACAATAATTTGTGGTATTTTTCCCTCCTTACAAGAGAATGCCACAGAACATTGCTGTGAAAGCAGTTGTAATCTTTTTTCCACCCCTTATATTTGGGTAAAATGTATTTACTAATGTGTCTGAGATGTCTGAAGTTTTCCACAATGCCTGTAAGCAAAGGATAGACAAATCCAAATGTAGTAATTTCTACCAGACATCAAACCTAAAGCTTTCCAAAATTTCTGTCCAACTCTAGAAGGAAATGCACTCCTCACAGTCTACACCTGTGCAGAGGACTGTCTTCTCAGCTTTTGCAGTATTTACCCTGGAACCCAAATGCTCCTGACAGTCAGGACCATGAAGGCTAAAGCACAAGTGCCCAGAGATGTCCAGTTAACCCCAGGAGGGTGAGAACGTGGTTTTGGTTGGTTTTGTTTGTTTTTTTATAATATATGTATCTTGTAATTTTAATTTCTTTTACCACCGAGTATAAATCAGAAGTTATTTCATACACTCCTGAGCTGCAACCACTGTAAGAGACCAAAGCAGAGAGGAAAAAGACTGAAAAGAGATGCCAGTACCTTCAATCTTACCATCATTTTTCTCCACACATATTGAAACTGGTGTTTACAAGGAGACTGGCTGCACTGCCCAACAAGCATTTCCATAAACAGTGACAGAAAGGAACTGTGCAAGTTATCCAATAACCTGAAAGTGAAGTACCAGTCCTTCTGCTTATGCCTTTTTAAATCACCTCTGCCAAAGGCTCCCTGGAGGAGGTACAGTGTGTGGGAAAGTAATGAAAAAGCATCTACAATACAACAGCACCAGAGAAGAAATGAAGGTGTGGGCTTTTTTTTTTTTGGTTGGTTGGGGTTTTTTTTGGTTTGGTTGCTGGCTTTTATTTTTTTGAGGGGGAGGGGAGGGAGTGAGAGAACTTTCTGTTTTGCACCAATGTGGCAGAACTGACCAACAGGATAAAAAATGGCTCTTATACATCAAACTCTCTCTTAAATTTCTCTTAAAGATTTAAACTTTGTCCATTTGTTGAATGACCATGATACAAAGACTTCTTCGAGTAACTACAAGATATTTACCCCAAGATCACACTAAAATCATACTATTTAAGAGCATGGAAAATAATTTTCTAGTATGAAAAAATCCTCTAATTTTGGATTTGATCAAAGAAATGTGTACTATCTTCCCTGCCTTCTGAATAGCACATGATATGTTCATTTAAACCAAATTTTATCTATTTTAGTAGAATCATTTGTATCAGTATTTCTGGCAGTTTTCTCATTATGTTTCAAGGGGTTACACTCACTGTCGTGAAAAGTAGGTCAGTGTGCATTCTGTCATTAATAAATATCATCTGAAATGCTGCAAATGCACTTGCTGATAGTCAAACAGCACAGAAATAATATGGGTAAAAAGCATTTACGTCTATGATGACTAAAATAAACACAAAAGAATGGCAAACCCAACTGCTAAGCAGTTTCTGGGAGAAAACAGGGTAAATCCCTTTGGGACCAAAATGGAATGATACTCCTGTATATTCAGAGATGGAAATAATTATAAAAACATGACCTGTCTTCAGGAAATCATTAAAAAGTCACAGCTTTGTTTGCCTGAGATACTGCAGGGGCCAATTTCATTAAGAATCACCCTTGCACTGCTGAAGCATCAGGATGTCATTTACAGTTCAGTACCAGCAGACTGTCACATCATTAGAGCCTCTCCGGTTCATTACACAGCTTGCAGATGGTGCTCATCAGAATTAGGGACCAGGCTGGGACAGATGCAGGATTTCAGCCAATGTAGATGCCAATTTCCTGAGCCAGAAACATTGCTCCCTGCTTGCCCCAAGCCACAGGCAGCCAGAAACAGAACATTCAATAGTCAATGCCACTAAGCAGCCTGCGCTTGCAGGGAACAATTGCACAGAAGACAAAATGCCGTGTTTCACAAGATCATAAAAAGTCCAGGATGGCTTCCATCACCAAATTAGTTTGCTGGGAAGAGAAATCACATCACTAGGCACCTTGCACACTGGGTCAGACCAAGTGGATTTCCCACATCTTCAATTTCCACTAATTTTTTCTAGAAACCTTTATTCTCACTCAACCATGTAAAAATTAGGTAGACATCCATCTCCACATAGCTAAAGACATAGTAAGACACATTGCTATCACAAACCCCAAAAGATTTTAAAATATAAATTTCATAACAAAATGTGCATTGGTTTTGTAATGTTAAATTTTGCTTGACTTCTAAACCCAAAATCAAAGTTTCTGAACTGTAAATGTAATGACTAGATTTAAAAAGAAGGAAAAAAATTTAAAAAGAAAATGGGAGAAAGAAATAAATTTTTTAAAGCTGTGATGAAAGTGGATATACAAAATTTTGCTATCATATTTTATGTACCTTTTAAAAATATTTAAATCTTTGGAATGGGAAAACAAGATACATCTGATTTAGAAACTCTGCAGCCACATCTCTAAATAGCTGGTTCTCTCAAACTTTTATGAAGTTTAACATCTTGGATCTGATTCACAAAACTAAGTACATATTTTATTTTTATAGCATATTTGAGCCTGTAAAACACTGATCTGTAGATGCAGTTTGATTCAGCTCCGTGCACACATAAAAGTGTTTTATAGTTGTGACAAGTGTTCTGTCATTGCCTGCAATAGTCCTTTAGTAAAAATACCAGTGCTTGCAATAAAAACCTGCCTCTCTGCTAGACAGAGCAGTGATTTGCATTGATTCAGAGTGACAACGTGCCACCAGTGCTTTGTTTCAGAACAAAAGTAATGGAAATATTTCTGGGATATTTAAGGTTGGCATAGGTAGTCAACAATAACCCATATATTTGCATTTGATGGTATTTGCAAATATTTCAGAAGATTGATTTTAACCCTGTGCTCATCAAACTGCATCACTGTCCACCTGCCCAGCAGCAAGCTGCTGTTTGGTACCTTTGCAGGTAAGGTCACAAAACCACTGCTTTTGTGTAGGGAATGACTAAGAACTGACTTAATCTTTCCTCTTTACAAACTTCCCATTTGCCTTCCAAGTCACAAAGAATGAATAGCGCCTGGCTCTAGTAAGGTTGTAGACACTTGTGTTGCCAGACACTTCACAGCACACAAAAATCACACCCTGACAAGAACAACTCTTCAACATATGTATCAAGCAGTGTTAAACCTTTACCTGGAAACATAATCTTGTCCAGTAACTGTATCTTCACCATAGACCTTATGTTTTCAACTTCAAGCCATGGTTTACATTTCAAGGCACAAAACCTACAAGAAATACACTGGGCACTACATGGAGAGATAACCAGCCATGCTTAACATAGACTTCAACTCTGTTTCAGAGCTGCCTCCGGAAGTCTAAGAAAGTATTCAAACAAAATTCAAAATTTGGGACATCCACAGGAGCACTGCTGGCTTTAATTCGGAAGCCAGTTCTACTTCAGCCACCAGTTTTGAAACTTTTCTCAAAGTAACCACAGATGTCAGAAGAGGGGAAAAAAAAAA
>VZTT01045469.1:19864-31837 GCA_013400855.1 Buphagus erythrorhynchus
CGGGCGGAGCGGCCCCGCCCGGCGCAGGGCGCGGCTCCGGCCTCGGGCGGCCGCCACGTGCGAGGGCGCTGGGGCGGGCAGCGCCTGGTGCTCGACGCCGCTTCCCTCCGCATCCGCCTCTGCGACGGGGATGGCAGCGCTTAACACTCCCTGCAAGTGCTTTGAAACACCCGGTTACAGAAAGCGCAGCCTCGCTCGCTAGGAGCGCTTCGAGCGCTATGAACAGGTGTTGAGGGCTGCGGTGTCTTGGCGGGCAGGAGGCGGTGGGAGACCACGGTGGCCAGGCATGGTTGGCTTGTGGCTTTTGGTGGCTGTTCGTGCAGGGGAAAGTGCCGGAAGGTTATGCTGACTCACCCTTCTCGGAAAGGCTTTACATTACACTCACCATAAGAAAACGCTTGTGACCCATAACAGTAAATCCAGCCTGCGTTACATCGTGTGCACCCTAATCGTTGCTGAATTATCCTTGCAAATCAGAAATGTCGAGCACGGCCTGCAGTATTTCTGCAATCTGCTAGAATCAGAGCATCAGTGGTGCAGTAGGTGGGAAGTAGCTGGTTCATTAAAATGTGTTTGGACTTCGAAAAAAGCCTTGTCTAATATCACACAGGAGACTATGCATGAAGATAAGTAATCACTGTCTGGAAGTCATACAACTGCAATTGATTGAGAAAAATAGGCTGCAAGAGAGTAAAAAATACTGGAGAAAGTAAGAACCAGTAGTAGGTGTGCTGGTGGGTTCCAAAATAGGAAATGGAGTAGCTATAGTATGTTTGTTGAAGAGACACATAAAAAGAAGTTGACCATATGGCTGCAGTGTTTTTATGTGATGCAAAATCATGCACCCCTCTTAACTGTGAGATCAAACTGAGTGATTTCAATTAGCCACAGTGAACTGAGTGAATGACCAACACAGGATGATGCATCGAGAGGAATAACACATATCCCATGGCAGTAAATTAACTTTGCCTATTCAGGAAAAAGACGTGGATATCATTCTGAAGGGCTCAGCAAAACCATCTCCTCAATGTATGGTTATTACAGTAGAGAAATGAACGAAACATGCCACCAAAAGATTGGAACATAATAATTTAAGAAAAGATTCTGCATAATGGGGAATTATGTATTATACATTAAAAGGTAAAGATACAGTGAATGGTGCTGAAAAACAAGATTTTATATTCCTGCATGCTGTATTTCTCAAAACAAGAGTAAAGGGACTGAAACTAACATGATGTACACAATAAAAGTATTTTATTTTACCTTAATTAATTGTGCAAGTCATCGCTGAGGCCAGCATTTTAATAGAACATTTAAAGGATTTGACTTTACTATGTTTTAATGAAAACATCTGTGATTATTCAACATAGATTTTAAAAGCATAAGGAATAAGATTACCACTGCCTGAAGGCAAACCCCATGCTCTGCTGGCAAAAGTTAAAAGAAATGAAGGCACTTTAATTCATTTGATGGCTTTTTTCACTTATTTGGAAATACGTGACAGTGACCTCTCTCAGGTACCAAGGATAATGCATCTAGTATGCTCTGTGTTTCCAGGGAGACACGTCTGTACCTTGAGAAGTTTGCAGCTGGATGCTGTGTATGTAAGAATGAAGTAGGTTTTGCATTGTCTTAGATGCTATGAAATGATTTCTCCTGTAAACCATTTAAAAATGCTGTATGTGACACGGGGCTTATCAACAATACATGCCAGGGAAACACAGTAAATGTTAGAGAAAACTTTATAATATAGTAATTTATTTTTTTGAATCACAGTTATTATAAAATATTATGCATATAGAGAGGTGGCAGTTTGCCAGAAGTGTGGGAATAAAAAGATGATGTGTTAGAAAGGCCTTAAATTATATCATACAATTTCTGTTCAGAAGCTTTTCATTATCCATTCATGGAAATGGGCTTGTGTAGTTCAGCATTCTACCTTTTCCATGGCCACTGTCACTCTCTGCTCACTGCTCAACTTTCACAGTAATCAGAGTTCTCATATTTCATATGCTAGTAATTACATCAATAACTACTATAGAGTATGCTTTACTGTAGCTCCAAAATCATGGTTATCTGGTTCAAAATTAGTGAAATAAACAGGCAAACTTCACTTTAATTTAGATGGAACAAAAAAGCTTGCCCTGACTAATACTCTGAATTACCTTGGAGAATCCTTTGGTCAGAGAGCTGTAAAGAATCCCTCTCTCCTGTCCTTGTGTCTTTTCCCCATGGACAGGTGTTCTCTAGCTCTCCTTCATGTCCACAGTTCCTTTCTATTCCTTCCATGACTCTTAATCACTCTCCAGCTGGGCCATGAGAGACCTTTTCTTCTGTGCCTTCCCTCCTCTTCCTCCCTCTGTGGTATGACCTGCAGAAATTTTGGGTAACAGCAGAAAAACTCAAGAGCAAGCATACTCAAAGGGGAATTGTGTTATGGCAGAAGTAAATCCTGGGATAGTCCAAGCCGTTAACTATTAATGGAGAGGTTTCCTAAATCAGTGCACTTGGGCTGTGTCTCTACAGTGAAAGAAGTGACTTAAGGCACTTACAAGAAGCTACTTATTGCTGCTTGTATGAAATGTTTGCAAGAAAAAGAGAGACGAAATGAAGGTGATTTTCTTGTCAAGAGCTGGGCTGAAGGAAGCTGGGGTTTGAGGAGGCAGCTTGAGTGTTTGGCAAATGGAAATAAAATGTTCTTGTCATAAGTGGTACCACTCAGACTTTCCCCTCAGGCAAGGTATATGCAAGTTATTGCTGGTAGGTTTTTAAAAATGTGTCTCTCCTGGCATATATTTGGGCATTTCTAACATTACCACTTCTGACTATTCTCTGTACCCAGTTGTGCAAAGGGATGTTAAAGGAAGGGGTTGCCACCCATAGCTCTGGGGCTGGGCATCCTCCTCCCTGCTGGACCCCAGCGTGGGGACCCAGTGTCTCTGTCGCAGGCTGGTGAAGGTGGCTGCTTCAGCTCAACCAGCAACTTCAATGCACTTCTGCACAGGGCTCTCACAATTGCCAACAGCTAAGTTCCTTTCTCCCCTTTGGCTGACAGGGCTGAGGGTCACTAGTGAAAACACACATCTCCCTCCCCTCTGCCCTCACAAGCACATGCATTGTTGCAGATCCTGAAGTACAGGCATGGCCTCCCTGGTTGTCTGACAGCCCTGCCCAGATCCCAGACCTTCTTACCTGCTCCATGGTCTCAAATCACCAGCTGTCCAGCTTGGTGCTCACTGCATCTTGACAGGTTCTTGTACAGTTATCTCCTGAAACAAGCATCCTCCTGCTCCACAGACCCTTGCCAAGTACTCTGGCTGACCAGGGCTGTCCTTGTTGTTTTCTCTGTGAGTGTTGTTTGGGTGCATTGTACATCTCTATGTTTGGCTTCCTCCCTTTGTCATTCCACTTGATAAGGTCCTTGATCACATGACATTAATGAAGCAGGTGCTTTCTCCTTCCATATGCTCTGACAGGTAGATTCCAGCTAGGTTCAGATACAGAATGGGGAGTGAAAATTCTGCCTCTTTCTGAAGGAAGACATCTTGACACCCTTAGCATGCAGTCCTAATTAAAAACTACTCCTTTGCAAGTCTAGGGGGCTCTGCTCCTCTCTGTAAACAATCTGATATGACGGAATACTTCCTTCCCCACCATGTCCTAAGTGGAGCAGCAAGAGGAGGAGGGAGAGTAGGACAGGAAAACACGTATTTACTCTTACACAAGTGCAATGCACAGAACAGCAGCTAGAAGCAGGAATACACACAGAGAAGACTGACAGGCACACAGCACTCATTAGGTGAAGCAGCAGCCCTGCAGGGATGCTCCCGGGCCTTCCTGACAGTGACTGTGCTGCTTGCTTCTCTCCAGAATGTTTGGGTGTCAGAACACACTTACCACACACAGGAAAAGAAATCTCTCCGCAACATTTCAGGCGTAAGGTATCACCTGGAAAATGTATGTTGTATCCCAGCTGGAGTTAGGGACCATCTGTGTATAGTTCCTAGCTCCTGGCTACATGAAAACAAGCAGTTAGGTAGCCTCCCCAGTCTCAGGCTAGCTGTCAAATGTGTTTTAATTGAAGGGCTGGCTCAGATGTATTCAACTTATTGCTATCCCTCTCATCCTGGCTTGGTATTTAATTATTTGCAGCTATCTGGATACCCAAACCTAACTGCTGTTGCATAATTTTTTTATTTCTTAAATTTTTGTGGCAATTTTCCTGGTTCTCCACAGGAGAGGCACATTTAGCTCCTTTCAAATTCCTTCCTCAAATTTCTTGATTTCTACCTCTGTATTGATATAATACTGTGTTTGTCAGAGTCTGCCTTCAGGAAGTTTTTTCAAATTCTATTTGGGCTTATTATCCACCCACTCTTCTGTCATTTTCAGAGGTAATTTTTTCCCTGCATTGTTTTTTTCACAGATGCATTCATCTGGGAATTTTCATTCCTTTGCTGCTTTTCCCTTTGTTACTTAAGGTGGGAAACATGGGAAAAAGCTAAACCAGTTCAAATCAGTACTAGTTCTCATGCAATGGAGATATTTACAGTGCCCTAAGGCAGGTCTCTGCTTAGGCAAAAATCAAAACCCCTGCAGTAGAAAACCCTTCAAGAGCTGTATGTGAGAAACCTTATCCAATGGTGTGTGCACCATTCCAGTGCTTTCTGCCCTTTGGAGTAGAAATTATGTGATTTAATGGTTGACTCCAAAAGCAGACATCTAAATTTAAAATGACCAATCTAATAACCTCCTTCTTCTTTTTTCTCCCCCCTTCTTCCATACAGGAAAAACTTCCTTTTACATCTTATGCCCTGAAATGCCTTGACAGACTTGAGCCACTCCATGCCTTGGTCATGCCTTGCCTAGGTTTGGCTGTTGTCCAGGAATGAAATACCTGCCTGTGTTCACACTTCTTGTTGCTGGGGATCCTCAGAGTATGTCTTCACAAAATAGAGCAACAGCCACGTTTTCTTTCTTTCCACTTTCCATAGAAATGTTTTTAACTGCCAGACTGCAAGCCAGTTTTGGTAATTTGCCCACTGTCTCCATGAAATGATACAAAAAGTCTGCAAGGGTCACAGTGCAGGAAAGTAAATGCTTCAGCAGCCTCTCAGGGCATCTACCTGAAACAGCAGAGACTTCTGGATTCCAGTCTTTGCTCCTTGTAGTGGGTTTTGTCCATGGTTTCCAAATGCAAGGGCATTTTTTGGTAAAGCCTAGGTAACTAACTTCAGACTCAGTATTTTATTGCAGAGATTAGAATACCTGAAAATTTATTTTCACAGGGTCATACTCTTTTGAATCTAGGTTGTAGTTTTTGAAGCAGGGACCCCATGAGTAATAAATTGCTGTTTCTATGAATATTTATATGTACAAAATTATGTATTTTAATAAAAAAATTCAAGTGGGTACTAGTATTTTTATGGAATGCTACTAGCTGATTGTAATGTTCATCTGTGGGAGGAATTTGTAAGTCAAACTAGTGGTGAAAATTAACATTACCCATTCAAGATTAAAGCACACCCTCATATTAAATAGTATGTGTAAGAAAAAAAATGCAGTATATCCAAGGGCACTATCTGCTGACAGGTTCAGGGTGCCAAATGCTTTCATGGTTTCTCAGATACAGGGAAGAAAACCGTACATTCAGACCTCACACATACCAGAAAATATTAATGTAAGTTTTAGCTTGATTTTAAGGGGAATTCAAACTTGGTATTGTTACAAATTAGTTCCAGATCCATTTTTGAATAGTGAATTTTTGGTCTGATTATTTTCCTTCTGCAAATATTAGTCTGGAGTTCTCTTCCTAGAAACTGTCTTGAATATATCCTCAGTGAGACAAGACAGCAAGACACATCATTAGGTAATGATCATCGTATCACACAATGTTGCATCAAAGTAAAAAAATTCTGTATCATTTTTTCCCCCTTTATTTCAATGCATTTGTATCCTGATATTTAGGTGGAGAAGAAGAGATCAAATAACTACAGAAACCAGGCAGTGTGACTACCAACATGCTGAAAGTCACTGTTCAATAGTTTGGGTTTTTTTCCCTTCAGGCTGATAACGTTCTATGTCATACAAAGCAAGAATCTACGGTGGAAGGAGTTTGTATCCACTTACTGCTAAAATGTGCAAGGAGGGAAACTGCCACTGGGATCTAAAACACCAGCTGGTTATCAGGGAGCAGCCTGCACTGCAGGATATTCTGCCAGGAGCTAGGGGTTCATCACAGCTCAGGCAAAATTGGTTAGTATCACAAGGCTACACAAAGCTGAAGGTTTGCTAGTCCTCATTTTATCCGAGCTGGTCTGGGCATCTGTAGGCAGTTCCTAAGTATCCTTTATACATTTACTGGCATTGTTACAGTTTTCTCAACTCACAGAGGAGAACAAGAGCTGGTTTAAACAAAGCCTTAATTTACGCAACTTTTCACATAATTTAGTTGCAGCATACACATCTTCTGTGCTGCCAGGAATTTTGCAGATTTTGAATAAGGTTTTATTGAGCCCAGTGACTGTTGCTTATCCGAGGGGTGCCTCTGCAGCAGATGGTATGTGCCATTCCTGTGCCTTGTTTTCACCTGTCCATGCATTTTCAGGTCTTTTATGCAGAATTCTGTGGCTGAAAAGCAAAGCTATCCAAAGAGATGACTAAAAGAAGAAAAAACAAGTCTATTTTTTTGTGATGGTGAGATACTCTAATTCAAAGTGCTTACACATTCATGTTACCAAAAAAAGATTATGATGACAAAGAATTTGAATTATATACACTGCAAAGAAAATTAGTTTCAAGTGCATTTATTTTGAAATAAACAAGAATATATGTATATATNATAGTCTTAAAAACTAATCTGACACTTTCACATTCCATTTTGTATTAAGTAACTATAGATAGGAAATATATAGAAAAATGCTAAAATTGCCTCAAGCCAGCCATAAAAGCAAAGTGCACTATTGCCTAGGGCAGTGGAGGAGCAAAATGATGATGGTACTGCTGCTTCCTCCAAGGGTAGGATCACTGTGAGGGGGCAGTCATGAATGAAAAGGAAGGGAACCTTTCAGTGACTCCCAACGGTTTCCTCTCTTTTCTTTGTCCTTCATCACTGAAGTATCAAACTGGGTTTTGCATACACTGACAAGAAGCAGTGAGACAGTTTTTCCTACCGAGACGATGCATTGAATACAGTTGATTCCCTAAATGATCACAAAGGGGCTCCAGCTTATCTGTGTTCTGCTGTGTCAATTCAAGAACCTTTATCTCAATTTATTTGATTATTTCTTGCTGTCAATAGATTAAGGACACAAAGGAGGAAATTTTAAATTTATTTATCATAAAATATTAACTGAAGTATCATCCTTTGATAGTTTTCTGAACTGACTTGGGTTTTGGGTTTTTTTTCAGATAATCTTAGCACATATTTTTTCTACAATTCCCAGTGTGGAATTTCTTAAAAAAAAGCTTCCTTCTAATTTTATTTTGATTTTTCTACCAGAGATATATCTTACTATAAATTAAGCATTTCTAAACTTAGGTACACTGTTACAGAGATACCATACATCTATTCACATGACATATAAGATGGTAATTGGGCAACATGTGCACTGAATAAAATTTTAAAGTTTTCTTTCATGATTTGGAGTAGTAAGATATTTAAAACCATCATTTTAGTTCTGTTTTGATTGTCTGACTACCAAATATTTCTGCTTCCGATGAAAATTTATTGACATTAGTTTAAGAGTGTGTGTATTCAGCTGGAATTATTTAAAGGCACATTCTTTTCCTAAACAGATACAGATTTATTCAATGTCCAGTAAACTTTTTAAAGAAGGGTATAAAAAATATGTGTTCTTGTTTGTGTGGATTTAATTCCTACTACCTAGCAATAATGTTAATAGGGAGTAAGGAAAAATGCTGTTACTGAATAGCAAACAAGTAATATTCAAATAATATTACTTAGTGTTGTTCTGTACTGTGCATGCATTCATGTTTTGTTTTGTTTTTTTTTGTTTGACACAAACACAAGCTATTTATCTAGTTTTCAGGTACGGCATTCCAGAGTAGCAAATTAGACAACTATAATTTCTACTCAGTGCCACTTCATATCAAAGTGCACTATTCACAAGAAACACATGAATTTGTACTCTACCAGAAACATACCAGTGTATGGCCATAAAATTTATAATAAATATTACAAAGTGTGTGTTACATGAATTTGAACATTTTGATTTCCTTTGACACACTGCTTGTAAGACATCTTAAAATCTGTACTTTTTGTAAAGGATAAATTCATAAACATAATAATAAGACTTGGAGAATCTGAACATTATAGTTCATACAGTACTTTTCCTAGGTAAATACCTATCATTCACATTATAACCGTAACAGCTTTACTTTTTGTAAAATAACAGCCTCTAAGAGTTTAATTCGTCCATTCAACTCATATGTAATTGTTATGCTACTTAATGTAGTCTCATTTTCAGTTTAGCACAAACTTTTAATAGTGCTCTTCTGAAAGTAAATTCACAGTCTAAGTTGATGCAGGCAGTTTCTCTTCACTGCCAAACATCTTCCTGCCCCGATGTAAGACTCGTTTTTGTCTCCTTTTAAATGACAAATTTATCTCAAAATAATAAAAAATAATGTTCAAAAGGTGTTCTTACAAAAGAAGGCTTCTCCCACTCACATGGCATAGTTAGTTCATCAATTAAATAAAATACATATTGAAAAGCAGTTTTAAGAGGTGATGATCACTACACTAAGTGGAAAAGAAGTCCTGTGTTTTCTACTGTAGCTGGAAGATTCACCATTCACCTGGGTTAGTTTGTTCTTCATTAAGAATTCATGGGAATAAATAATTCTAGCCAGTGCAGATAATCCTGCTTTCTTCCTTCATCTCAGCGTATCTCGCCTCCGAAATTGCTTCCATAGATCTCTGAGATGCTCACTGGTTACAGTCATCACACAGGAGTAATATTCCTTCCAACCATACCTCGGAGTCTCCTGTGCAAAGTGAAAAACATACAATTACCATTCACTAAATTCGTTAATTCTACCTTAAATTTTATTCAGACTCATTCATACTAGATAGATGTTTTAATATTAAAATAATGAGAGATCAAATGTACTTCTGTGAAATAAGAGTCATAAATCCATAGTAGGTTAAGTATTCAAAAGGCATCCTCACCTCACAGCACACAGTTAGCATTCAACAAATAGCCTATTTATATTAAAAGATGCAAAAAAGTATTTCATTTAGGTATGTCCAGCTCCCTCTCTAGTTTTGTTCGTTGCTTCTTTGTATTGACAATACTAAAAAGTTCACCTATGACACCAAACAAAAAGCATAGAAAATTATTGATGTTCATTAAACTGAGGCACCAGCAGAAGCCAAATACCATATGGGCAGATGACACGAAAGCTTCTTTATATTAGATTACCTTAATCCTAAATTGTAGTTCAACAACATGAATAGTTGTCCATTGAATGGAGAGGAAAACTGGCTAAGGGCTGACCTGGGAGATTCACTGCTCTGTGCTCTACGCTCTCTGAGTTACCACTGGATCTCATTATTTCTTCCACTGTTCCTAACTCCACAAGTCTATTTTCATAGCAAGTGTAAAAAATAGATGGAGAGATACTAAGAATGAGAGCAACTGAGGAAAGAAATCACTTTCCTCCTAGTTTATATGCTGAGCATATGCCACATGGTGTGTAATACCCTTTGGGCCAGTTGGGGTCAGCTGTCCTGGCTGTGTCCCCTCCCAGCCTCCTTGCAGGTGGCGTGGGGTGAAGAGCTGAGAAGTCCTTGACTGTGTAAGCACTGCTCAGCTCATAGCAACCAGTACATCAGTCTGTCATCAATAGTATTCTCATCCTGTATGTAAAACACAGCACTGTAGCAGATACTAGGAAGAAAATTAACTCACTTTTAGCTAAAATCAGGACACATGGTGAGACTGTCCAATACCTTGTTTTGGTAGAAATGAGTGAAGATGTTAAAGAAATTCCCACACTGCAGTATATTACAATCCACCATTAGACACTGAAGGCCAAATCTATTTATTCTTATCCCTCATCTTGTTTAATTAAAAAGCATAGAAGNTGTTCATGGAAGTCATTAAAAGAAATGCTGAAATACACTGACTGTTCATCTACTTATTTCTAATGTATGCACTGTTGTCGTATCTACTGTCAGTGTACTAAACCCACAGAAGGAACAGCTTGTCCAGACGTTCTGCAATGCTTTCACATTTCACTGGAACATTCTCCTCCCACTGTATCCAGGTATGTTTTTAAGCTTCTTGTCAGGTTTAGGATCAAAATCCCAAGTTCTGCAGTTTCCAATTCCTTTTGTAAGATGAATCAGGAAGGTGTGCCTAATCACACACACTTCTTACCTCTCTGCTTTAGAGAAGAAGTAAGCAAAAGTCTCTTCAAACAATAAGCAACGNAAGTCTCTTCAAACAATAAGCAACAGCCTCTCATTTTTTTTTAAAGCTTTTACAATAGAAGTATTCAGTTGTTGTGTACTAGGAAAGTATAGAAATGAAAAGCTTTAAAAAGATTAGCTACATGAAAAATTTAATCTCACTTGACAGAATAAAATGTTTACAGAAGACACCAAGTTGAAATGGCTGAAAATGATGTTCTGAATCCATGCCTCAGTTTTTCATCTTTTTCAAAATAATTTTCCTTCCTCAATCAGTCTCAAGGTACTATTAACCATAACCTCCTAAAAGCTTTTAATCAGAAATTTTGAAAACCCACAATATTCAAAACATCTAGAAATCAGTTATTTTAACAGAAAAAAATCCTAAGATTCTCAGAAAATTACTAGTACATAGAAATTAATTTCTAGATTTACTTTTGTGAAATAATAATTACTTTCAATACTTTAGTAGTCAGTAAAATCACAGTTATGGCCTAAATATCTATTACAGTTACTCAGCACATTAATAGTTTAGTAAACAGTACTTTAGATGGACTTGAATCCCTTCATGAGTTGATCTCTAGCATCCCTTTTTGGAAATTAACTTTGAAAGGGCTTTGTTAGAAATTTCCTAGATAATCCTTCCACAAGACATTCAAAGCAGAGCTCTCCTCTGCACTCTGCCAGGCAGTTCTCTCCAAACATGTTTTTTCAGTTCTCCCTGCAGTGTATGCAAAGGAGTACCTGCCAATGCTGAGTTAGGCTGTGTGCCCTGCAGGGACCACACACAGCTTGCACAATTGTTCCCCAAGGAGAAATCTGCATTATTTATTATAAGGGTACAACATTCTTTACACTGTGGAGTGATGGCATTAGTGCATTTTAGAGGTAAGTGACGTACAGCACAATGTGCTGTTCATCGCTTTTCAGAGCGCAGATTCAAAGCAGGATATAATCTATGGTAAGTGTGCCAAGTATCTTAATCTCCATCACCAGAGTTCTGCATTTACCATAGAAAAGCACAATGTTTCAAAGCACAGTGAACTGTACATTCGTATTTCGAAAAAAGTAAAATTAATAGTAGTTGTACTGCACCTACTGTGGGATGTAGCTGCAGCTGATTTTTGTATTTCATGTACATTTATGTGTTTCTTTGGACATCAGACTGAAATTTAATTACCTATTGAAATTGTTCCATTTCAAATCTCCAATGATTCCATTTTTATTATCTTTTCAATTTATAAACTAAATGGAAAATAATGATTTTTAGAATCATGTAAATCCACTTTCACTCCACAATGTGTGGCAATGACAGAACTATTTCTGTTCTACTCCACAGTACTTTTGCCAAATAACTTCACATGTCTTGGCTAAAGCTTCCATTTCCATTAGTAGAAATTGACAACAAATCTGAAGAAATATTACGAGTGATGCAATGTTTTGCACAAAAAGGAACTCTTAACAGCCAAAAACTGGTTATTTCACTGTAACACCTGGGCTTGACCTCAGAGGTCTAGTCTGACAACAGTTCTGTG
>VZTT01045474.1:0-18274 GCA_013400855.1 Buphagus erythrorhynchus
TCCCCTATGCTAATTAGTGTTAATCTCTTATAATTGTTTATGCTATTTGATACATTTTGTCCATTTTATGTAATGCCAGTATTACCTATAATTGTAAGTATTAAACCTGAGTTCCTATGTCTGATGCTCAACATCTGGTTTGTTCTTTTGTTTTTTTTTTTTCCAGACAGCCTGTCTAGGATTTTATTTATGTCCTCAGTGCTGCATCAAGCTGGATTGGCTCTGGTATATGACCTGTCAAACAGCACCAAGCCTTCTCTGCTCAGCACATTCAGTGGGGACAGGAGGTTTTCTCGTTTTGGAGGAGATATATACTTAAGTGATCTGGATAGCGATGGGCTAGGTAAAGCTTGGTGAATCTAGACCAGAAGGGAAGTGTTTAGCTTCTGGCAACAGGAAAATTGGTCACCTACATATTCATGCAAGTGCTAAACACAGTCTGCTTTCTCAGTTGCACTGTACAAGTATTCCATTGTGCCTTACAGGAAGGCCTCTCTAAAATCCCAAGCAACTCAATCAGAAATTGAAACATTTTAGTTGCCATCATTAATAGGAATTGTGGCATCTGGAGACATGTAAATGCCAGCTCTCCTGTGTTTTGGTCTGCCATTAATTCACTTCTGCTGTGTTATGTCTTCTTTGTAATATGTGCAGATGAAATGATTGTGGCATCCCCACTGCGAACTAATGGTGTCACCTCAATCCTGTCTGGGGCTGCTGGCCGTGTTTATATTTACAATGGCAGACAGACATCCTCGGGGAATGTGACAGGCCACTGCACATCATGGGCATCTCCCTGTCCTGAGGACTGGGTAAGAATGTGAAATTCACATGAAAGTGAATCCTGGCCATAAGTTTAGAATGACAACTAATTAATTACATCCGGTACAAATACCAAGTGTGTTCTGCCTTGGTTCCAGAAAATAAAAGGTTTTCTCAGGTTTCTGAATTTCTGCACTTTGGCTCCTCCTGTTTGTTCTTAAACTACTTTCCTGCTTAGGAGCCAAGGTTATCATAGTGGTCTTCTACTCTTTTCCACTGACTTTTTATTTCCTCTTTTTTTTTCTTCTTTAGGCACAGTATGTCCTGATTTCTCCTGAGGTAAGTAACAGGTAAACAAACTACTCAGAGAAACTAAGAAGTCCTACTTAAAAAAACCTAGCAGCATTATAAACAGCAATGTTATTTTACAGGAACTATCAAGATTTGGGAGTTCCATTACCACTGTGAAATCTGAAAGAAAGGTGAGAAAAATTACCGTGGTTGGTTGTTTCATAACATCCTTCTACCTCACTTGCATATATTAGCTAACACCTCACATGTATCTTACACATTTTCAAGTCTTAAGTTCTTTACACAATTAATTAAGTCACTCTCTGAACCGATAATTAAATGTGTTTTANTTCATTACCTCTGTCCAGGATTTCAGAGACTGTTCAAGCAGAGTAAAAAATTCAGATGCATTTTCTGCATGTGCCCAGATTTGCTCTGGAGCACGTGTGATGTGTCCAGCATTTCCAGGAGCCATAGGCCTTTGGTCTTACACTGGACAGATGGTCTGTATATGCACAATAAATGCCATGTGTTTCTAAGCACAGAGGTCCAGTTCCTACCTGACTGATTCAGGATGTGTTCGTGTACCTGTTTCTCTTTGCTTCCCTCAGATGCCTTTTTTTTTACCAAACACCAATTGCTACATTTGTATGATGCACTGAGGAGCCTTTTTTAGAGCTGGATGGTTACTTAGTGCTTGTTCAGTGTTAGTGCTGAGTTCCAATGTTCTGCTCACTCTAGCATCACCTCCGTGAGGACTGGGGTTCTCTGTATGAGTACAGAGGAAGGCTCAGCCTCCAGGCTGAGGAGGTGTTCAACAAATGGTGTTTCACTTGTGTTAAAACATGCAATGGAGAAACACCTGGAAATTCTTCTCAGATAGATTAAGGTGAATAATCCAACACTTGAAACACAGGCACTGCTAAGTGCAAATGAGGCCATTCTCCAAGCAGTTGTGTTCTGTTGCTATAGCACCACCTAGTCCACACTCCCACTTCATCCCTATTGATCTTAGCCCTGAGATGCAGTTTATATGGGCAAGACTCATTTCATTTGGCTCCAGCTTGCTCCAGTTCCCCAAATGAAACAGTCTGTTTGCCAAACTATTTTCTTAACTGCTACTCTGATGAGGTAGGCTGCTCTCTCATTTCCCATCACATTTCTATATGACACTAATGAGACAGTCAAAATCCACAAGGGAAGCTTAAGGCAGCCATGAACTTGCAGTTGCGTTTTGCTAACCTTTGCTCTTTATCCCTGCAGAAAGAACTTGTAGTGGCAGCAGAGAGAAGTTCTGCGAAAGCTCGACTTGGTGGAAGGCTTTTTGTCTACTCGCTCTAAAAATTCACAGTAGCCTTAAAGACCAGGGCACACCTGGTCTTCTAGTAAAGAATCTCTAGTATTTGTGCTACTTTCCTGAACCCACACAAACCAACGTACCATGTCAGCAAGCTTTTGCTGTTATCTGTGGTGGGCGGCAGTATCGCTTCTCTAAAACAAGCAAGCCGCTTTGAAAACCTTTTAGAGGTCAAAATGAGCAGGCAGCTACATTTTTGGTAGTAGTATTTGGCTGTATAACGAATGTTCAGTGGCCATCTCCTTTACTGGCCAGATTTGAGTATCTTCTTGACAAAACTGGGAAACTGCAGCAGAGCATTTACAACTCCTTACATACTGTGATAAAGATAAGGATTCTAAGTTATGGAAAGTTACTGTCAATATAATAAGCATGGAGCAGGGGCAGCTTTTAGACTGACAGAAAAGGGGGTGCTGATCAACAGGACTGTCTCTCTCTCTCCCCTCTCTCTCAAATTTTGAGGTCTGCATTGAGGGTGTAATGCAGCTTGGATCTCCCAGGGAAAAAAGAACAAGCAAGACTGATGAAGTTTTAGGAAATGCTTTTGCAATTTGGCCAATTACTCTGACATCCTTTCTGCTTTTGTGTAAATTTCCACGACCATGGTAACATAGACTCATTAATGGCTTTTATTGTTAACAGTACTGTCTTTAATTAACACTAATTTTGTATGCTGCAGGTTTGACAGTGTGCATCAATTATCTATTAAACAACTTGAGCAGCAGAATGTGTTGATACTATTATTACCAATGCTGGTCTGTAGACACATATGGGTGTTTTCTCTCTCTTGCCTCCTTCACAAAGGCAAAGCATTATTTTTATTTTAAATAAAACTGAATTCTAAAGGTCATACTCCAAAATTAAACACCTCAACTTACTTTCCTAGCAATTCTCTCTCAAGGATGTTGTTTTAAACAAATCAAAAAAAGCAAGGTGAACATTAGCTTGATGTACAGCGCATTCTGGTATCTATTTTGAAGACTTGCCCAAATAGCAAACACTTTAAAAAAGAAGCTAAATCTGAACTTCATGGAAGACGTAACTGAGATTGCAGTACTTACATTACAAATCTGTTAACTGCAGTATGAGGCAAAACAAGCAGTGTGCTTTTAAGGGCAGAATAAAGGTTTTTTCTTCAAATCAAAATTGACAAAACCATTATGTTCTATAGCAATTCCATTCTGAACATACACTCTCCACTGGTTTGTTTTTTTACAATGTATGATCTCCACGTAATTTTATTGCACTTGACTGCACTTTGATTACTTGAATTGTAAGAAGAACTTTTAAGCATTTGCACATGTCTGTAGAGATAAAAAGCAGTCTTGTAGATGTGTCTACATGCTTTTATTGCACTTTGAGTCAGTTATGTGCAGGTAAAGAGTCAAAAGGACTTAACAGAAGCCTCCCTGCAAAAAAGCTTACAAGAAAGCTTCTCAAACTGCTGCACCAACACATATCAGTTCTGGCCTAAAGTAACTACAGCTCATTTGAAAACATCAGCATCCATCTCCCTTCACACACTGAGATGCCTGGGGTTTATCAGCTGAGGTATGTGAGCCACTGTTTTTTTCCATTGGATTGCTCAGTTTGGAGATTTTTTTACTACTTTACCTGCTAAGTTTAAAGGCTGCAAAAAAAACAACCAAGAGACTCAAAAGCATTACAAGTCCCATTATCTTTTTCACCTTCCATGCCATTAGTATCTGTACTTAAAGTCATGTACAGAAGAACTGGTGGAAAATAACTATGTACAACTGCCTTTAACCAAACCAGAATCACAGGCCTGGACAACATTAATTTATCAACCCTTTTTTTATTTCCATCTTTGACTCATTAGTCTTGAGAAGAATGTTCACAGCTATAGCTACTGTCTTTTCAACTCCTGCCAGTATAATGATTTATGTGGTGGCACCTAAGGAGCTGCTCACTGTGTTACAGATAGATTAAAAAATCCCAAAGAAGAAATGGACAGCATGTGACGTAATTTAGACACATTTCATGCTCCCTCTACAACCTGAGAGAAACCAGTGGAGAACTACACCCTTAAAGAGAAGTCTTAAGAACAAACAGAAATAGTCGGCATAAGGCTCTTACTCCTTCCTTCAGCCTATCACAGGACATCAGGCTTCCACACCTTTAACTAACCTGGCTACTTACTGTGGTGCAGGCTAGTCCATGCTTTGTCTTGGAGGGAAGAGAGAAAGCAGAGCCCACCTTAAGAAAAACCAACAACCCATCTGTTGATTTTTACCAGAATTTCAATTATGGAAACACAAGGAGTTGTTAAACTGCAGCTGTATCAATGTGGGTTGAAATAGTGTCAGATAGAAAACGCGAGTGGGCATTATCCATAGGCCTGCTTGCCCTGTTCCTAGAACTGCTGTTTTGGGCCTAAGTTAATTGATAAGGAATATACAAGATTAGCAGCTACAGTTCAAAGCCTTTTATTGCTCCTTTTTTCTCACTGCTGTAATCTAGAAGTCATGCTTCACGAGAGATGCAGGTAAGCCTTTTGCTTTGGAAAATGTGTTCACTGCAATTAAACAGGGCCTTAAAAATCCATTCAAGAAGCCACTCTTGGGGTGGATTGATTTTTCTTTGAAGTCAAATTCCTAAATCTGCAGTTCAGAACAAGAATTATTGATCAGTGCTGACTGCTGTCCTTCTTTAAGCCAAAAATTCTGCTCTCTGTAAGAAAGGTCATTAAGCAAAGCAGTATTTGACAGAAACACTAAAAATGAGAATGCCCAAAAAGTAAGTACATGTATGTGATACAGAAGACTAAAGGCACATACGTGGGCTGGAGGTGAAACTAATGTAGAAAGCATTTTGGTATTTTCCCTTGTGTCACTCCTTATGTGCATGAGCATTAAAAATTTCATTGTAGGTTTTTGGCTCAAAATATATATTAAATTAGTAAGTTTAGAAATTCTTGCAGTTTTCAGTAAGGAAGAACAAATACAAGGAAAGTGTCCAAAGTCCACCCTGTAACAACAAAAGTCTCTTCATTTCTGCTGTTCCTACTGGTTTGTTAATGTGCTTCTGTTCAGCCCAAATGTTTCTCCTTTAAGGCTGGTCTTTATCTCCACTCTTCCAGCTGCTGGTTGGGATTTTTTCAAAACTGGAGGAACCTAGGCAAGAAACAAAATATTCTGTGATTACATGAGAAGCTGCTCTACATGTAGCAGAAGAAAATAAGGCTCCACAGAGGCCTAAACCCTGATTTTGCTCCCCTTATTTTCAGAACAGTGTCTTTGGCTTCTCCCTCCCTAATACCTTCCAGTATCTTTCTCCGAGTCAGTCAGCATGTGCTGGACTTGGTTTTGAGCTACACTTCAGGATATTCTAGTTAATTGTAGCCATAGCCAACAATCCACAACTAGTTCCATATGCCTCTTAATAGCAAAAGAGGAGAGGGAAGGAGAATTTATCTGAGCCTCCCTTTGTCACTTGTAGCAACCTAACTTTTGACTCTACTGATATGTCTGCTAAATTACAGCGCAGAGATGAGCTAGAGAATTCTGTTCCACAAGTCCTAGAAAGGGTAGTCCATAGGGAAAATGTCCCATACATGCTAATCTGAACATGGACTCTTTGGAAGTCTTCCCACAGCTCAGTGCTATCAATGACAAAGATAACTGGTGTGCATGTGAGCAACTATTAGAAACTTCAGACTGAGAGTCAGGACATCACAACCACAGCATCATTCTCCAGAGAGATGTTACAGCTAGTGCTTGTCCTCATCATCCTTTTAGCTCTGCTTACTCTTACAAGACAGGAACTACAGATCCAGAGTTAGTATGTGGGTGGGAAGATGAGGACTGCTTCTACCATTAGCCTCAGCTTTCCTTGGACTTCTAGGTGAAAGTAAATACAGCATTTCTCATGGAATAGCCTGCAGTTCGCTTCTGCCCAGGGCTGGGGCTCCCCACCTCCTTCAATCCAGCTAGGGAGCACCTTCTGTCATGGAACAGACCCTGAGCTGAATTCTGCCATGCTTTGTGGCCTACCCCTCTAGGCCATCTTATTTTCTGCCCTAGGGATGGACTGTGCACGCAGAGTGTGAGGCAGGAGCCGCAGCCGGCCATACGTACGTGAGGAGGTAGTGGAGGATCCAGGTGCCGCCCAAGGAAGGAAAGTAAGCGCCGCCAGATGAGACCACTTCCCAGAAACATAATCCCTGTCACCAACCAAAATATCCTGGGGTCCTACCGACAGAACACTCCCATTAGTCATCCAGCTATCTCTCCAGAAAAGGGATTACCCAAAGATAATCTCTCACTCCCCACCAGTGTTTTCTTCCTTTATGGGAGGAAGCAGTAAATTCTTCACCATCAACAGCCAAGCCCTCCCTTTGTTTCACAGCAAAGCATTTTATTTAGGATCACTGTACTGTATTCTGTTATGTTCCATGCAGTTTTCCTTCCTTCATTGGGAATTTGGAAAACTCAACCCTTATATTTAACTGATTTGAAAAGGAAGAAGTCTTTGCTTTGTTTGTTTGTTTTAAAGGTAGCATGTGCAGTTTTAAAGCTGTACCCCCCGAGCCTGTACTCCTTCCTCCCCAGTTTAGGTATAAACAATTACTGACAGTAGAGTACTTCCTCTGATGTGCTGGAAATGCCCTGGCTGCTTCACAGATACCCTTGTATCTGGAAGTCAAAGCTGCTCTTGTCAGAATAGATGATCATTAAAGAAACTTTAATACTACTTTATAATCACCTACTTATACAACCAAAAATTTGTCTTTCCATTTCTTTTCCATGGACATGACACAGAAAAAAGGCTGCAACACTGTGCAGTTTGCCATGCAGTAATTTGCTTACAAAAGAGGTGACTGTATGAACACATCAATCACTGGAGCATTGTCTATGGAAAGAATGGAGCTGTACCAAATATGAAATAAGCTGTCAGGGCAGGACCCATATTTTATGATAAATGCATGACTTGATCCTTACCTCTTCAAGAGATGACTCCAAGTTCATACCAAATGCAACTCCTATGAGTCCAAAGAGAGAGACAGAGAAAGTCCCCATGGTCAGCTGCAAGTTCAGCCTCATCATCACATTACGGTGGCTAAAGAAGGGAGAAACATCTGTAAGGGGAACCCAAAATTTTATTTTCTGCCTAAATTCTTAAATTCCATATAGCATGCACTAAAAACAGATAGTGAAAGAGAGGAAGTCATGCTGAAATTAGGTAACTCAGTTGCAAAGATCATGAAGCAACAGTACAAAGAGACTATTGTTTTGATGTTGCTACATCTGGACACCGCTAAAGACAGGAGGTTCTGCTTAACCATCATCACACTTTCTAGCATTGCTCACTTCTCAGAGGTGTATATACAGATTAACAGTAAATTTCAGCTGAAATTTGTGACCTCTCACCACCATCTGGCTGGAATTTCTATGTCTATTCACAACGGACAAAAATTTATTGTTACCTTGCAAATTAATACATTTTACAAAAAAATGGAGTTGCTAAATGCTGCAGACTACAAACTTCAGTCCTTTTGGGTGAATTCCATATTGAAGTCTTCCACAAAGAGATTATTGTGGTTTCCTGATAGGGCATCCACTAAGTGCTTCTATAGATAACTCCACCGTGTAGAGGAGAAAGAATATTAAACACCAACCTCTGAAATCTGACTAAAAGTGAAAAATGAAGCATACAGAGAGAACCAGAAAACTTGCTCACAAGTTACTAATTTTTGTATCACTCTACAGAGTAATAATTTAACTTGTACTGGAAACCTGAGTAGCCTAGCCAGACTCTAGCTAGTAATCTTTTCTGAACAGAATTTTAATATGCCTCTCAAATTGCAGACATTTCCTGTATTGAATAGCTCCCTTGAAGGGTCTAAGAGAAGCTGGTTTTCTCTGCTAGGGAAGACTGATGCCTAGCTACAGAGGTACATACTAATTACACATGCTAATTAGGCTATCTTCTTGCTTTGCTTTATCCAGTGCACAATTAGAAAAGCGCAATGCAGCTGTGACTACAAGTCCATTCAACCCTCACTTAAACAGAATTCTCCAACTTTCCTTGTAGTAAGATGTGAGAAAGTCTAGGCCAAGAAAGTCTAAATTCCACTCGGTTTTTGGTAATCTAACAGATGGTAGCTAACCTGTCCAGGTTGATAAAGATGATGCTTTCTGAGTCATCAATCAGTACTCTGAGTTCACGAGCTTCATTTAAAAGATCTTCTGCTTGTCTGTAATAATTCTCCAACAGCAGCTCCATTTCCTCTGCATGGTCAATCCCAGATGTACTCTCCTCACTGTGAGCAATAATTTGTATTTTCCTGGTTAGCTACATATTGCATAGAAGTGTATTACTGATGTGTTAAGGTACATAAGAGTTGTGGGAAACAAGATTGCTGTTAGATACTACACCACAAAATCCAACCTTTTGGCGAGGAACTTCCATCAGTTCCAACAGCATAACATAAACGAAATACTTTTATATTTATCAGCACTTCAGCATAGGCAGTCAATTATTTTAAGTAGCAAAGTTAACATTTGATGTGCTTAAAGTATGAACACTACCACAAATCTTAAGTTTTTCAGATATTACAAAGTTTAAAAGTTATAAAACTTTTATATTATATATTATTATTAAGTTATTATAAAATGCTAACTATTTTGCTAGATTAACTTTTGGTGCCCCCAAGTGGTGAGAGCTGGTAACAAGTGCAGTCAAAAACTCCCAACAATAAAACAATCAAAAGTCAATACACAAACAATTACAGAGTGATGGAGATCGTTTAGGGTATATTAAAATGGGTTAGTAGTAAAGCATTTGAGCTATACACAGCAATTTCTGCAAAGCATTTTTCAATCCCGAAGCAGCCAAAGAGTGACCACCTTAATGAAAGATGCTCGTCTCTTAAGTGAAATCTGAGAGACTTTAACCTTACTTCAGAGTGCTACTGCTGGTGCATTAGTCTTCCTCTGAAATACGTTTCTGGCATTATTCAGATGAAACTGAGGCACTTGAGGTCCACAAGAGCTTGGAAACTAAGCAGCAAAGCCAGGAAGATTGTTCATAATTTTTTGTTTGTGGTATGATCTCATTTCTCTAGAGAGACTGAAGTTTTTAATGAATCTCCTTCTGGCATTATTGACTGCTAAAGGAACATCTCTGAAATGGTCTTCCAGGAAAATAAGTAGTATGTCTTACAAATCAACTCACGTAAGCTCCCTGAGGACCTTTAACAGAGTACCTAGTTTCTCTCTTCTTGGGCACAAACTGAGTTAGCCAACCTGATTTCAAAGCCCTCCAGACCTTGAGGTTTTCACTGCATGGAGATGGGAAGAGTTGCAGACTTGCAAGTCTTAGAGCACTATCTGCAGCATTACAGATTCAGCTCAAGGTCATACTTGATGAGTGTCTTTACATCAGCTCTTCTGGGGATATTAAACATAAAAACAGCCATAAAAACATGACAATAACTGCCACTGGATGTGCTTTCATTAACTAGACTCCATCTGTCTCATGACTCTTCCACATTCTGACATTCCTTCACACAGAATTAAGAGGTCTGCCCTGCCTCTCTGAGCTAAGCTCACCACTCTGCTGCAAAAGATTTCTGACAGCATATATCTGCCTAACTGCGCTCCTCCACATCCTTTCAGACTTCCCGAGTTCATCACACACCACCTATCAGTGCATCAATCCTGGATCAAAAAAGAGCTGTTCACACACGACCAATGTGCCTGCAAATGTGTTGTCATGGCTTGTGCTGCCCGGTGTGCCTTGTGCACAGACTGCCTCACTGCATCCTGCAGCACAGCTCTTCACACAACCTCCTACTACCTCTCCTACCCTTGTGTCTGAAAGAAGAGATGCCTGTGGGCTTCTCTTGACACGAGCGTAAGGTGCCACTGGGATCTTTCCTACACACTGCCTACTGTGAGGCAACAAAGGCTTTGCCAGCAGACTGTATTAAGTCTAAAGGAAGGCTGTGAGCAAAACCAGGAAAAAGACCAGCTGCTGACTCAGGAGCAGCTGGAATTTAGAGCTACATCTGATACTGCTCCAGAAGATGCCTTAGAAATGCAAACTATGTCCCACTTCTGGAACACTGAGTTTCTGCTGCACATTTAGATTAAGCTCTGCATGGCAAGACTTCAAACCCACACTACTGTGTGACCGGTATTAATACGTACATGCAGTACAGTTAGGCAAAAATATCATCCAGCAACTTCACAAAGTACCCTGGAAGGTAACTTCTGTTATCTGCTTATATATAAACATATCTCTATGCCCAAGATTCAAATACAATTCAGCCCAAAATATATTTGGAAATTGTATACACTGTCTTTCAGTTTTTTAGTTTTTATTAAAGTGACCAGTGCTGCTGTTGCTGCATGCTGTCCTTCACCAGGAATGCAGTAGGATTGTTTCTGCACATACATCTCCTGAAATGCTGTTCTTCAGGTGCCCAAGATTGCTCCGAGGCCTCTTTCCTTTAGGTTCTGCTGAAGGAGCAAAAACCTAGGGGCAAGGCATTCAGAACACTTCTAGTAAAGGAAGTGTGAAGTCTAACCTATTCAAGACAAGCTTTAAAACCTGCCTCTGGCATTTATTTTGGTAAAACTGAGGAAAATGCTCCCAGAATTTATATTGAAAAATAACATTTGCTTTTTCTGCCATCCTGCTGCCATCCCATCATCACATACTAGATGAGTTGGCCTGTTATGTCAAGAACTATTTGTAACTGTGTAACAATGGAATTCCTCTCCAAAATGGCAACTAGAATGGTTTCTGAAGTAGCAAGCATTAGGGTTAAAAAAAATTAGAAAGACTTTCTCTTTCTGGTTTTTAGCAGTAAACATTCAGTTTAGTGTTCAAGTTCTCCTCAAACAAAATACACTGTTAAAAAATATGTGTGGTTTCAAAATATACATACAATACTTGTGGATCAGTCCATTTAGACAGACAAAGTTCTTCTATTACTTCTTCTTCATCTAAGATCTCCAGAATTGTTTCTTTGAAAACTTTAACATCTGTTTCCAGTTCTGACAAGCTGAAGGAAGAACAGGCAAAAGGTCAAGTAATCCCCAGTGGCACCAGTGCCCAAAGGTAATCTCTACATGAGTTTGCCAGCCAGCACCCTCGCCAGATAGAGTGGCCAGGGGACACTTCCTTGCTTTAAGAGCTCCTTCAAAACATGCTCTACAAGCCACACACTTAGCTGTGGCAGTGAGCTGTCTGGGGACCAATGAGGTACAGACACACACTAGAAGGCATCCAGATGTGTTTCTGGATGTATCTGCAACCCAGAAAAAACAAAACAAGCACTCTTTGAGCACGTAGCAAGCGCATGTTTGCAGTGTCATATGAGAGGCCAATACAGGAAGGTAGCACTGCACTAGTAACCTCAAAGCAGAGATTCACACAGATTTACAAAGGTTGCATTAAGGGAAACATTTTCACACTGTCTGATTCTCTTAGGTGTTATTTTGTTTTGTCAGATGCTATTTAAGAAGCATGACAGTATTTCTGACAACTCAGAATTTCTTTCCTTTTTCCCCCATATCACTAGGTAATTCGTACACTGATTTTTCCATTTCCAAATAAGATGCACAACCCAGTGTTACAGTAATCTAAGAAATTAGTATCAGATACTGTTTTTCTAACACTTTAATGCATGCTGTTTTCTATGGTCATCTTGTAGTGTCTTCACAGCTTATTCTTAGTTACCTCTTGCCATTTTGCAGGAGAATGTGTAGTTTACTCCTATCCACAGATAAAAGCTTGGGATCCACTAGGGCTTCCAGTGTCTCAAGGATCTGAGGCTGCAAAGTGTTAAGTCTTCCCTGCAGTTTGCTGATCTAGATAACAACATGATCCTTCATAAGAATTAAAATAATTCATTTAGAATGATTTTGGCAACTGACTCCTGTCTCTCAACACAGAATTCACGGTAATAGGTAGTTAATACAACCTGCTTTTCAATGCCTGGGAAATACTTCCTATATGGATAGTCCATAAACACAAAGCCAGTGCACAATACAGTATTTAACAAAAGGTGAACTGAAACTCAGTGACAACCACACCAGTAAGGCTGATAAAGCTAAAAGACTATTGTCTATAAATGTTGTATTAGACTTAGCAAGCACAGATTTCTAATGATAGCTAGAAATCTTATCTGACTCCTGCTCAAGAGGCCAAAACCTCAGCACTTTTGTGTGATTTTCATTTCAGCTATAACATGTCTCTAGAAAGGAATTCTGACTTATTTTTTAATTATCCAAATGGTGGTAAAGCCATCATATCCAAATAGCACTTTATTGGAAAGGGAATGAAAAGACATACACACAAAACCATGAGAACTAAAGAGATAAAAGTCAAAATAAAAGAAGTGCAGAATACATTTAAAAATATGTACATGTAAATATTAACACAAGACTAAAGTCATACTGCCCTTTCTGTGTAGTAAGAACTTCCCAAACATTAAAAAAAAATGAGATAGCTCACCCAGTACTGCAGGATTGCTTCTATGGCTCGGAATTCAAAGGGCAGGGAATATGTGACTAGTTGACCTTCCCCAGCCAGCTGAGATGCTAGCTCGTTGAGGAGCCAGTGTTCCAGACTTAAATTACGATAATCTAGTATCAGAAGAAACTCTGGTGTTATGACAGCCTTCAAGAACTGAAAAAGACAGTACATGTAAGGAGTCTGAAAAAAAACTCGCTGAAGATTTCTCATAACTCTGTAGCATATTTGATAACCTGGGCTTTGATAAAACCAATCTTCAAATGTCATTTCAGGTAGGAAAATAACAAAATCTCATGCTAATTGCAAAGAGGCTCAGACACAGCACTGCACCAGGGACTGAAAAGAGGCTCCTCATAAGCTTTTACTTCTGTGACAATGTTAGTAATGTTTCTTCTATGCTCAACGAGGAAGATGGTCATTAATGTGTGCAGTTGGTGAACTCACACTCTGATTGCTAGGCAGAGCTCCAAAGAAACATTTACTGCTGGACTGTGTGTCACAGAAAGCTGCTGTTTTCTTGCTGTGCAAGAAAATCCAAGTGCAAGGATGAGAGAGGGTTTACACTCAGTTATAGGGAAATCATTACCTCCATTCTCATGATGATCCTGTTGTTCCTAGTTGCAATGCTCATCACATGTTGAAATCTTAGATCTCGAGCTTGAAGACCCAACTCCTGGTACAATTCTGTTTTCTTCTTTTCTATCATGAAAATGTTTTTAAATGAAGACATTTAGAGGACAAGCATGTATGTTCCAAAATTACATCCTAGTGTGTTACCAAGTTCCACAACAAAACAACCCAGCTATTCTTAAAGGTTTTCCTCCCACTGACTCCTCAATCTAAGTTATTTTCTACAAAATTTAAAAGACTGTATGAATGGAAAAATTCTAGATATAAGTGAAAAAGTTGGCCACAACAATTAATTTCACATCAGAAACAAGTGACTCCTTTGAGAAGCGCATGTAATCCTACATGGACAGACAAGGCAGGAAAAGTAGCATGCTGATCAAAAAGAAAAAAGGCAAAGCAAAAATTATCTTCCTGTGAGAGATGGTAACACATTATTTTCAAAATGTTACTTAAAAATGTACAAGAACTGTAACAATAAAAATACTACAAAGGCCCAATGAAAGGCAGCAAAACAGAAGAAATTTTTTTAACCAAGCAGATTTCCAATTGGGCTTTTCTCTATTGGACAAGGAAAAAACTCAAACAAACCCTAAATAAAACTACACTGAAAACTTACCAAAATAGGTAGTATTTCCGTTTTTGTCAAACTTCATCTGGAGGAATGGGAAAAAAAAATATTTTTTTTCACATAACCACTATAAAACAAGAAATCAATTTCTAAAATTATTTGCACTTCCCTAGAAGCCAAATGGAAAACACATTATGAAGAGAAAGCAACTTTTATGCTCTCTATTCACAATTAAGCAAAATAATTGCATGAAACAGCCACATTTCACTGTGTTTGTGACCAGTGTCATCTGCATGGCTGTGTTCCTACACAAACCTTGTTAAGGTGATTTACAGAGGATCAAACTTACAACAGACTATTTCTGTTGGAAGAGACCTACAATGACCAGAGTCCAGCTGTTTGTCCAGTCCAGGGCTGACCAGAAGTTAAAGCCTGGTATTAAGGATGCTGTCCAAATCCCTCAAATGCTGACTGCCTTGGGATATCGACCACCTCTTCAGGAAGCCTGTTCCCTCTTGGTAAAGAACTGCTTCCTAATTCCTCCAGTCTAAACTTCCCCTGGCACAGCTTTGAGCTATTCCCATGCATCCTATCACTGGATCTCAGAGAGAGGAGACCAGCAGGGCATCTTACATCTGGGATTAAAAATTCAGCTCTTTGCTCTGGAACACTCTGAAAAATTTACAAATAAAACTTAAAGAGTACCACAGATTGTACTGTTAGGCTTTGTGCCCACATCAAGTATTGCAAAGACACGCTATTTAGCTTGTAGCCTGCACCTAAATACTTCTTGTCTTAGCATCNGTAGCATCCGTTATTCTCCTTATGCATTTAATGCTTGTATTTCCTAGTAAAAATATTTTCTTGGAGAGACTGCCATGTCTGGATTAATCATGAAGTTTATTGTTTTGCTCATAAATAATGTACTTAATTTAACAATCATGAAGTTTATTGTTTTGCTCATAAATAATGTACTTAATTTAACATTACTGACTTTTAAACTGTCAGTGAATTAAGCCTACCTAATCATGCATTCCAGTAGAGCTGCAGTGGAGGTTACATGGCACCTTGTTGCAGAATGACTGCTTTTCATTATCAACAAGGAAACCATACCTGCCTTCACTGGCACTAATAATGTGTTTTTTTCATAATATATATATTCAGACGAAAAATATAACATGCAAACCAAGCAGCTTGCAAACAGCTTTCAGTCTCCTTTAAAAAGACAACTTAGAGAGAGCTCGTTTTTCACCAAATCCTATGTTTGCTTAGAAATGCAGCTATGAAGACACAGGACTAATATTTCTAAAAGGTATTAGCAAGCCTTGATAAACTTAAGAAGAAACTTTTGACTGCAGCACTTCCAAGAGTTGACTTACCTTCACAATTAGAGCCAGAGAACTTCCAGCAGATGCTGGGCCTTTGAAAAGTACCTTCCTCAACATTATGTACTCTAACCGGTTCTCAGAGTAGCTCAAAGCAACAGTTTAGAACTAGGGATGTTCTCCGAGTCACAAATGCATCTGTTTTTATAATGCCTTAAGATTAAAAACCGATCAAGTAAACAAACAAACAACAGGGAAAAAGCACCATCATCTTGCACCAGCTACCCTCTCTGACAGAAATTCCTGCAGGTACGTACCACGGCAAAAACAGGAGACACGCTGGCTAGGGTGGCTTGGGAGGTCTCAGTGGGGGCATGTTGGTAAAATCTACCTGCGGGAAGAGAACACAGCTCTACTTCCAGCTCTTGGCCCATGGCCTTGAGCCGCGCGGCGCCCCGCTCTCAGGCNTGTTCCAAAATTACATCCTAGTGTGTTACCAAGTTCCACAACAAAACAACCCAGCTATTCTTAAAGGTTTTCCTCCCACTGACTCCTCAATCTAAGTTATTTTCTACAAAATTTAAAAGACTGTATGAATGGAAAAATTCTAGATATAAGTGAAAAAGTTGGCCACAACAATTAATTTCACATCAGAAACAAGTGACTCCTTTGAGAAGCGCATGTAATCCTACATGGACAGACAAGGCAGGAAAAGTAGCATGCTGATCAAAAAGAAAAAAGGCAAAGCAAAAATTATCTTCCTGTGAGAGATGGTAACACATTATTTTCAAAATGTTACTTAAAAATGTACAAGAACTGTAACAATAAAAATACTACAAAGGCCCAATGAAAGGCAGCAAAACAGAAGAAATTTTTTTAACCAAGCAGATTTCCAATTGGGCTTTTCTCTATTGGACAAGGAAAAAACTCAAACAAACCCTAAATAAAACTACACTGAAAACTTACCAAAATAGGTAGTATTTCCGTTTTTGTCAAACTTCATCTGGAGGAATGGGAAAAAAAAATATTTTTTTTCACATAACCACTATAAAACAAGAAATCAATTTCTAAAATTATTTGCACTTCCCTAGAAGCCAAATGGAAAACACATTATGAAGAGAAAGCAACTTTTATGCTCTCTATTCACAATTAAGCAAAATAATTGCATGAAACAGCCACATTTCACTGTGTTTGTGACCAGTGTCATCTGCATGGCTGTGTTCCTACACAAACCTTGTTAAGGTGATTTACAGAGGATCAAACTTACAACAGACTATTTCTGTTGGAAGAGACCTACAATGACCAGAGTCCAGCTGTTTGTCCAGTCCAGGGCTGACCAGAAGTTAAAGCCTGGTATTAAGGATGCTGTCCAAATCCCTCAAATGCTGACTGCCTTGGGATATCGACCACCTCTTCAGGAAGCCTGTTCCCTCTTGGTAAAGAACTGCTTCCTAATTCCTCCAGTCTAAACTTCCCCTGGCACAGCTTTGAGCTATTCCCATGCATCCTATCACTGGATCTCAGAGAGAGGAGACCAGCAGGGCATCTTACATCTGGGATTAAAAATTCAGCTCTTTGCTCTGGAACACTCTGAAAAATTTACAAATAAAACTTAAAGAGTACCACAGATTGTACTGTTAGGCTTTGTGCCCACATCAAGTATTGCAAAGACACGCTATTTAGCTTGTAGCCTGCACCTAAATACTTCTTGTCTTAGCATCTGTTATTCACATTATTCATTTAATGCTTGTATTTCCTAGTAAAAATATTTTCTTGGAGAGACTGCCATGTCTGGATTAATCATGAAGTTTATTGTTTTGCTCATAAATAATGTACTTAATTTAACAATCATGAAGTTTATTGTTTTGCTCATAAATAATGTACTTAATTTAACATTACTGACTTTTAAACTGTCAGTGAATTAAGCCTACCTAATCATGCATTCCAGTAGAGCTGCAGTGGAGGTTACATGGCACCTTGTTGCAGAATGACTGCTTTTCATTATCAACAAGGAAACCATACCTGCCTTCACTGGCACTAATAATGTGTTTTTTTCATAATATATATATTCAGACGAAAAATATAACATGCAAACCAAGCAGCTTGCAAACAGCTTTCAGTCTCCTTTAAAAAGACAACTTAGAGAGAGCTCGTTTTTCACCAAATCCTATGTTTGCTTAGAAATGCAGCTATGAAGACACAGGACTAATATTTCTAAAAGGTATTAGCAAGCCTTGATAAACTTAAGAAGAAACTTTTGACTGCAGCACTTCCAAGAGTTGACTTACCTTCACAATTAGAGCCAGAGAACTTCCAGCAGATGCTGGGCCTTTGAAAAGTACCTTCCTCAACATTATGTACTCTAACCGGTTCTCAGAGTAGCTCAAAGCAACAGTTTAGAACTAGGGATGTTCTCCGAGTCACAAATGCATCTGTTTTTATAATGCCTTAAGATTAAAAACCGATCAAGTAAACAAACAAACAACAGGGAAAAAGCACCATCATCTTGCACCAGCTACCCTCTCTGACAGAAATTCCTGCAGGTACGTACCACGGCAAAAACAGGAGACACGCTGGCTAGGGTGGCTTGGGAGGTCTCAGTGGGGGCATGTTGGTAAAATCTACCTGCGGGAAGAGAACACAGCTCTACTTCCAGCTCTTGGCCCATGGCCTTGAGCCGCGCGGCGCCCCGCTCTCAGGCTCCGGCACACACGTCAGGAAGCGCCGGTCACGACAAGGCCCCGGCGAGCCCGACACCCCCTGGCCCGGCCCGGCCCGGCCCGGCCCGGCTGCTCCCAGCGCCGCTCCCCCGCCCGGGTGTCCCGGGGCCCG
>VZTT01045474.1:18342-36035 GCA_013400855.1 Buphagus erythrorhynchus
GCCGAGCCGTGACGGGCGAGGAGGAGCCCGGCGGGGTGACGGGGAGCCCCGGCGCAGCCTGGGAGGAGCGCGGCCGCAGCGGCGCCGCGGTGGGGGCAGGCCCGGGCCGCGGGTCCTGCCCACCCGCTTCTGTAGTTCTAAATGCTCTGAGATAACTCAGAGACGCCGTGAAGTTCATTGCCGTTGTTTTGTATATGCACAGAGCCATGATCCTTCACACCACCTTCTCACCCAGGCTGTGTTCAACCCCACTGAAATTAACTGGATTTTGTACGTGATGATTTGTGAGAATGGGGGAAAAAAAACAACCCAAGAAGCCCATAAAGCTCGCCTGAGCTCCTCTAATGAGGTAGGTCCGAATTGAAAATCCAATTAAATGGATAACTCCTCCCAAAGACGTTAGTGTTCTTAAAATCCCAGCTCCAGCAGTGCTCATAATGCAAGCACAATTTACTGTGGCTGGGATTTTCCCTGCCGTATTCGGACACCTCCTGATAATCTTCTAAAGTACGTTGTTTCTTTTTCCCAAGAGAAGTACATTTTTGTCCCCAGCAAATGTCTTGGAACTAAATTTCCTTGCCCTACTTCTGTATCTAAGATAGAGACAACCTGGGTGGTTGAGATGTAAAAGTTGCATTAGTAGCATACCAGCTTCCACTGTCACGTATTCTCTGAAGCTGCAGCTTTCATGCGCTGAAGGGCAATGCAGGTAGCAGGGGTATCCATTCTTTGGCTGGTCCTGCTGAAGTGTGGAAATCGGCCTGGAGGTAAAGCCTGCGTCCAAACCCTGCAGTGGGACATGTTATCAGAATGTACTTAGAGTACTCATTAATCCTGAGCGGGGAAGTAAAAAAGGAAGTGATAAATGAAATGATCCGTGCAGCATGACTGCTCCAAGAGGAAGGCACAAATCTAAACACTGGTCTGAGTTTTGAAAACAAGGGCGTCACCAAAACAGGACAAAAGAAACTTATCCAACACCAGTTTGATGTGAATAAGCAGACACTTCTTTATATTGGTGCTGGGAACACACAGGATTACTCCTCCAAACGTGTTCCACTTAGTAAACAAAATCCATCCATTTTACATACATTTTTTGCCAAGCTATCATTACGTAAGTTGTTTAATGTACTATGCATAATACGTCCGCTCTTAAATTTAACCTTTACAATAATTGGTTTTGATAGTTATATAACTTCATTAACATTCCTACCCTAAGACAATCATTGATCATCTCTACTGAGCTCTACTGATTGGAATCCTTGATATTCAAATCAAGATGGGAAGGGTCGGGGGTTTCTGAGCAGCATAACTTGTGTCCATGATGGTCTCCCTAGTTTCTTGAACAAAACATAACAAATCCAGTAACTTCTTGGTGAAGTTTCTATGGTTGCATATTTTAAACACAGCACTGCTAACATTCTACCTGTAATCATAACTAACCCTTTTATAGGATTAAATCAATTATTTTATCAGAATATGTATAACACCACTGTCCTTTTCTTTCCTATACCAGATGACCTGTGCATTTGTATGTTTGTGTGTACATACGATACATTAGCATACATAGATGAGCCTTTGTTCCAAGTGGATTGACATGCACAGAATCAGAAGGATCGTTTATGCACACCTTGCATAAAGGTGAATTACCTCCCATGGAAGTAATTCAATGAAAAAGTTCCTCAGTAGTTATAGAGAGCATATATATGTAGACTGAAGCCATCAGAGGTGTTCCATTTCAGGGTAACCATGCCTGTCTGCAAATGTTGTCTCTATTCATACTTGATAAAAAGCTGAAATCTACTCTAAATGGAGTATTTTAGCTCTAGTTTTGGTTAATCTCAGCAGGTGGCAGTATGTGTGACACTAATTTAACCTCTTGGATGTCAAAGATACTTAATATTTGGAAATACCAGACAGCACAGAAAATACCTCAGGAAGGCAGGAAACCAGTGCACACCATTGCTGGCAATTAATGGCAGCTTATGTTGGCTCTGCATGTTGGAATGCAAAACTAGGGAAGCATTAAAGTGTAGCAACGGGGAACAAAGAGACACGGACCCCCTTTATGCATCCAAAGGAGATCTCTTTATTAGAAAAATCACTCCCCTTTTATACTTTTAACTTCCACTGGACATAACCAAAACTTAACAGAAGGGCACCCATTGGCTGCTCAGCTGCAGCCTGCTGTCCACATGTCCCACCATCCAATTAGCTTCCCATTCACCTGCTGTCCATGCATTCCTCCTCATTTGGTTGCCTCTCACCCCCCACTGGCTTCCAACCGTCCGGCCTGCAGCTGTGCCTTCCTACTGGGCTTTCTGGTAAACATAAGCCTTAACAACTTTAACAATTGTAACCCCATATCCCACACTAAAGGATATCTGCCAGAAATTATAATTTAATGAATGTGCAGTAAGTCTTACACAGCTGACATTTCACACTCTTCAGTAGAAAGGGAAAAGCTGCTGGGTTGATCTATTTGTTTTCCTTTGGCTGCTGAGACAACAGAAGTGTTGGAAATAAGATGATGTAGCTTCTCACTGAATCTGTACTGATACAAAGTCTGCTACGTAGGATCCAACAGGCCAAAGTATCTTAAGCATTGGCACTGTATCTCATTACAGCTGCATTATCAGCCACCACTGCAACTGTCTGGGAGGGCAGACAATAACCAAGTGTCACCTCTGTCTTCAGAGGTGAAGGCAGCACATTGGTGTGCACTGGCAGCCAGGGACAAGTCATAAAGCACACACAAAATGTCTGATTTTACACTGCTGCTGGCAAAAGAAAGATAACTGGAGATCTAGAACTGGCATCTATTTATTGTAGCTCTAAATAACAATGAGCTGCCTGTTGATTGCGCTGTAGGCACATGTCAGGTGTCCGTCCTTCAGTGCCGACCTTTGGGAGCCCATCTGCTGTTTGTTGAAGAGGCTTACTGACAAGGACAGGCAAGATGGCTGTTCTTCATTTAGCCAAAAAGAAAAGATAGTTCCAGCACAGGCTTGCTTAGTCATGAAGCTGCCATCCAAACCAGAAGCTATTTGTGAGGCTGAATGACACGAGCAACTAGTTCCACTGCCAGCTGAATGTCAGTGCACTCGTGGGGGACTGCTGTGATTGCAACTGGGCTTTGTGCAAAGGAGCAGAAACACCAAGGAAAAACACACAGAAAGAGAAGGAAACCATAGGTATCCTCAGAGGGGTCCTTATAAATCTCTGCTGAAGAAATGCTCAGAGAACTTTTTGGTAAAATTATGGTAAAAAGACATCTTGGTCTGCAGACAATTCTCAGTGTATAATTTGTCCATTTGGTCAATCTTTTTTTTATATACAAATTTATGCCTGTACAAAAACTCCACAGTTGCTACCAGACAGTACGTGTTCAGTGGATGATGAATGAAGCTACACAAGAAGGGAGAGATAGAAAAGACCCCATAGAAAACTTACCAAGAAAACCCACTCATGTTTACAGTAATTGCTCTTACATGAATAAATCAGGAATACCCAATTGATAATCTCAGGCCCCTTGATCAAAGGTAGCTACAGGACGACACTGAGAAATCTTTGCTTAAGAAGGATGACTTCACTTTCATTACTTTATACCAAGACCACATTGAAGGTATCTTTCAACCTTTTCCTTGCTTAAGGTAAGCCACTGGAATTTGTTTTTCCATGGAGAATCATTTCCTTTTGTGCCTCTAAGGGTTTGCTAAAGCCTTTTCCCTATGTAATCCTTCAGCCTTTTGGCTGTCTCAAGAATATTGTTGGACAGGACCTGCATGATCAAAAGCTGTAGCTTAAACTGTGATTTTCTAAGGTATTTTTTAAAGCAAAAATACTTGATCATGAGTTTTCAATCTGGCAATTGAACAAGTAGATGAATTTGCTATAACATGGGCTTTAAAATTTACAACTGCATCGGTATTTTATTTCTTCTAGTGTGTGCATGTGAGCTGAACCACTTGGTATTTATGTGCTTTAAACTGCCAGTGCAGACAGCCTGGCTACTCCAGACTTACAGCTGGGAATAAAGTAGCTGCTATTGCTTAGTCTGATTTTCTGATAAGCTGCACAGAGTTATTAAGTGTGATTCTCAGCACTGTGTGCAATAGAATAAGCTGAATTTCATTCTGTGTTTAGAAACTTTATCCTTTTCCCTTCTGTCCATTTTGTTGGTCTTTTCTTCAGCACTAGGACATTTCTGTCTTCATGACTTAATGTTTTGCTGTCACTGAACATAGCTGGCAGGGCTCTGCAACAAGCTGCAAAATCTTTCCTGGTTCTGAAATGGCAGAGAATGCCTCACGGCATTCTGGTGCAGAAAAAGTGACCCTGTTTGATGCATCACATGCCCCCACATTGTGGTATGTTATGCTCCTTGTGTGACCTCAGGGGATCCTGACACACGACCTGACAGACGTCATGTCATGCACCAACTTCATGTAAGATGAGAGGTCTCATGTTGCTCCATCATAAAGAGATTATGTGTCTCTGCATTCAACTTAATCATGTCAGTGGGCTCAGCGGCTTGTCTCCTTGCTGTTGAGAATGTGATAGGAGATTGCTTACAAAGTGAAACAATAGTGGGAATAAAAGGTCAGAAAAGCTTGGAAAAGCTAGGAGGAGCAAATTGTTATAGTTCAAGGCACTGCTATTATGGACTGAAGTGTCTAACCTTTTCTTAGCTTTGGGTCAGCAGTTGTACTTAGGTGAGATGAAAACTAAAGATTTTTGTCCAGCAATTTTAGGCTGCTTTAAAGCTAGCAGTGCTCTGGTACCATTTGAGGGATATTTTATTGCAATCCATAAAGTGATTGTAACTAGTGTGGCCATAAGTAAAGACCAACAGTATTTTGAAGTATCAAAAGTGTCAAAATGTCAATTGGTCAAACCAATAAAATATTCAATGTCTTACTCCTATGTCAAAGATGTTGTGTGACTACAAATTAGACCCAAGATCACTAAATGTGGTAGAATCTGGTATGAAACAGCAGATAGTTGACATATCACCACTTGAATGCAGAGCAGCGTGAGGTTCATCAACATTTTTGGTTTTTACTCAAAAGCATATCTTTAGTAACAAAAATTTCCTTTCAGGTTGCAGTAGTTCAATGTTAAACAGTATCAATTCGAGGACGGTAAATGCTAATAACGGGTAAATACCGTTATTAGGTAGAAGGAGACCAGCAGCAAGTGGGGAACTTTAGCTGTTAACCAATAACAGTAGCATGTTTGACTGCCCTCACCCTGAAATTGCTCTCTTTGTAATGGTTAACTGCTCTGTTGTAACTCACAGCAGGGGGGTAATTTTCCCATCAAAGGAGGTAAGATAAAAGGAAAGAAAATTCCTTCCATCCTGCGTGTTAAAACCCATTTGAAAAGACGATCATTACTGTACACTACACAAGAAAGTTAGGAAGGTCTAGCGCATTTTTAGACTTGAGACTATCGGCGAGGAAAAGAGATTGTTAAAGGAATTACATTTGGATTGAAGGCACTCGTGTTTTACTTTCTCTCAAGTTTTACGGCTCCTTGTCCGCAGGGTGTGCCAGAGTGCGGTGCGAGCGCTCCGCCGCCTCGGCGTTCCCCCGCTGCCTCCACCGGCCCTTCCCCTGTGGGAACGGGAGGCGGCAGAGCGGGGATTTCCCTCTCTGCCTCGCCGGGATCCCGTTCCCTCTGCCCCCGCGGCCCCTCTGGGCACGCCGCCCCCCGCGCTCCTTCCCGCGGTGGCTCCGGGCCGGGCGGGCTCCTGGCTCGCTCCCGCCCGGCTGCCCGGCGGGCAGGCCGAGCACACGCGGGATAGAGTTTCCCGAGGAAAGCAGGGCGGTAGGGCTTCCCGTCATGGCACAGCCGGGGGATAAAGGCTCCCGAGGCCGCGGGTGCCCGGCCGTCCGTGTCCCTGCTGTGCCGGCTCGAGTGTCACGCCGCGTTTTTCCGCCTGGGCTGGCGCTCCCCGCACCGAGCTCCCGCGGCGCCCGGGGCAGCGCTGGTTGCCGGGGAGGAGCCGCTGTGTACAGGCTACGCAGGGCTGTGCCCAGGCCCCGGCGAGCCGGGATCGCTCCCCGGGAGGTGTGCCCGTGTGCCCGGCGTGGGCGGTGTCAGGGCCAGAGGGGATCCCGGGCAGGAGCCGCTCCCGAGCGCACAGGTGCGGGCGGCTCTGGCGGCGCAGGGCACACGGAGCCAGCACCAGCATGACTAGTCCTGGCACCAAGGCGTCCTGGCTCTCGCAGCCGGCCGTGAAGAGCGTGCTGGTGTATCGCAACGGGGACCCTTTCTTCCCGGGGCGCCGCATCGTCATCCACGAGAAGAAAGTGTCCAACTTTGATGTGTTCCTGAAAGAGGTGACGGGCGGCGTGCAGGCGCCCTTTGGAGCCGTGCGGAACATCTACACCCCGCGGGGTGGGCATCGTGTCCGGCAGCTGGAGGAGCTCCAGAGTGGGGAGCAGTATGTGGCTGGTGGCAGGGAGGCCTTCAAGAAACTCAAGTGAGTGGCTGAAATGTTAGATTTATACAGAAATGAGTACCAGCATTTGGGGTTTGGCACTGTGACAGTGCTTCAGACGACCCCTCACCCTGTCCCTTTTATTAGTCATTGAGGAAAAAGAACTTAGAAGCTGTGACCCAGGGCAAAAGGAAGAGAGCTTTAAAGGTGAGCCCCAGAAAGGGTATTCATACCATGAGTCACATGGTGACAGCTCCTTGACATGACAGTAGAAAAGAAGAAATAGCCCTTTAACTCGAGGGACAAGCAGGAATGGCATGTTGTTGTGATGTCTGTGCCTAGCTGAAGGGCCAGGATCAGTATTTGTGCTCGGGGGTAATAGGGTGAAAGCAGTAAAAGGTGGAGTGTTGACATCCTGCCACGAAGTTGATGAGCCTGGGAATTCAATTCCCAATGCTTCCTTTCTTGTTTATTTTTTAAAATTATAAAGTATTCTACCCAACTATCTGCGTCTCCATCACATCTGTTCATTTTGGGTAAAAGATAGCCTTTTAGTGTCCCTCCTGTTATTTAAAAGATTGCCATTTACATTCTTTTTCCTACCTGGACACCAAGAATTAAGTTGCCAGTTTGTCTGTTTTCTAGTGAGTCACTGGGAGAATAATGTGAAAGAGATCTCAAATTTTAGGTGTGTTTCCAGAGTAGCTCTGCATGTGATCAGTAACTATTCTTAATTCCGTCAGTGAATTTCATGGTCTCAGTTGACTATTTTATCTTTTGCTCTGTGGGCATTTTTTCGTACAGTTGAATTTATGGAAATAAATCTCAACAATCTGCTTCTGGAGATGTTTGAGAATTTATATCATCAACTACCACCTTTACAATGTCTTCCTCATCTTGGTTCTGTAGAGTTGAGGACACTGTATTTTCTAGGAGAGCTCATTAGTGGCTCATTATGTTTCAGGACAAAACTCTTTGTGTAATGAACAGGATCTCTATCATTACCCTTATCATTTCTGTCACTAGCTGCTTCTAAAGATTTATTGAAGCTTCTTGCACTTCAGTAGGAAAGCCAGAGAGAAAGATGTATGACAAGCTAAATATAAGCCCTTTTCCAACAGTACTTACTCTTTTCCATGTCAAATGTGATGCCCAACTCAAAGAGAGATCTACAATTTCTTTTTGATTTAAATCCTGTGATTCTGTGGATGGCTTAATGTTGTTAGTTATCAGCACATCATGTTGCACCTCCCTAAATGTGTTTTGTGTTTGATGGGCTACAAGTGTTTGGCATTAGCACATACTGTTTAGAGAAAATGGGCACTCTGGATTTATATTGCTTGGGGAAAAGCATTTCTTTTTGTCAGTTCACGCTTTATGGTTAGAGTTTTATGGTGAGAGTTTTCCAGACTTTTATGGTTGCAATATGCAACAAGGTACCTGGTTATTTAAGGCCAAGAAAGAGAATAGTTTAAGGAAAGCTAACCTAAGGGACTGGGTAAAGCCAGGCTGTTTTATATATCCCTTGATAATATGTCTTAATCCTGTGCTGTAGAGAGATAAAATGGGATGACTTGAGATCCCTTCCATTTCTGCATTCAGAATTTGAGTTGTTCACTTATTAGTATTTGTTTATGTAGTGCTGGAAATGTTGGCAGTGCTTTTATGTGCATTAAAGACAAGCTCAGGGGCTTAATGTTGAAGTCGTTCTTAACTGGGTTGTAGACAGAATGGTAATTAGGGAGACATCTTAGGCAGAAAAATTAGAGGATAGGAAGGGTTAATTGGAAGGAAGTGAAGGAATTAAAGAAGAGTGTGTATGTTTGTCTAATGTGTCACAGGTAAACAGTTAGACAGACCAAAGCATCTGCCTTAAAGGATCTGAACCTGGTCTGATGGCAGCAAGAAGTTTGATTTTTTTTCTTTTTTTTTTTTTTTCTTTTTTTTTTAAGTTTTATTTATCCCCCCTCCCTCCCCAGTCTTACTGGACATATTAATTGCTATAATAGATTATGCAGGGCTGAATTTTGAAATGGAGGCTTGTGGCACGGATGTGTGGGAGCTGTAGGAGTGTAATGAAGAAAGTATCCAAGGAGTAGCAGAAGTTGAAAGTGCCATTGTTCAGCTTCAGCCATTGCATTTGTTTCTTCTCAGATGCTTTACACTGAGAAGTGAATCTTTTTTCTTTCCTGTTCACAGTGAATTCAAGACTAAACTGTGCTTACCTTTAGCACATGGGCCAAACCCTGACACTTAACATTTTTAGACTGATATTTTTGAGGGCATATATTCTAAGTAAACTGCTGAATAATTTTTTAAAATAAAATAAAACTATCAGCATTTAGAAATTCTGTTTTTAGAAAAACATGTGTAGAAATTTTCTTTAATGGGAGAATTTTTAGTCAATGTTGGTAATTTTTGTAACATACAACAAGTTTTCCAGCTTGTTTTGTCATTTAGAGGTGTGCTAAGTTAACACATCCTTTTTTGTATATGTCTATATGTGGTAAGGTGTATATTGTAGTTGTTGCAGTGGTGAGTGAGAATGTACATGTAGGCTGCACCTCTCTGGAGTTCTTCCCTAGCTCTCAGCTTCTTGAAAGAAGACTCTCTCTGCTGGAGGTAGTTTCGATGTTTAGCTTTTTTCCAGCATGCTACTCCTCCATCCTCCTTCCTTTGCCCATTTACTTGTATCTGGGCTCATTCATCGCTGGTAGATTGTCCTCTCTCCAGCTGTGTCTTTCTAAACAATGCTGTAGTTTCATGGCTGTCTTGGCTAGCCATGGGTTGGAAGCATTGCTGCTTTCTTAGTAAGCGAGAAGAGTTTTGTAAAATTTTTGGTCTTTTTTTGTGTGCCATCATCCAAAAAAAGAAAGCTTTTACTCCTATTTAGAACTTTTCAGATTTGCAGGTCCTTGAAATTTTATGACTGAATGCCCAGAATTCTGCACAGTAAATTTAAGCCTTTGACTGTGTATTCACTTTTCTTTTGCCACTTTTCTTAGTTCTTGGTGAAGTAATCACAGGAAAACAAGAACCACAGTGCTTGGAAAACAAGAACCAAAGTCAGCAGATGTTGTTACAGGCTATTGGAACCATTTTGCCTGAGGCACTTTTCTTTTCAGTCTTGAAGGCTGTAAGAGTTCTTGATTTTGGTCTAAAGAGAACTCATTCCTTTTCATACGGAGAGCTGGTTACAGTTGTTATTATTTGTTTTTAAACATGAGACTTTAAAAAATATTATCCTATGTTGCTACACTCACCGTTTTCAAAGCATTGGCATGCACTTTCAAGCGTGGCCTGGCAGCTTTGCTGTGTCTTACTGTCCCCTCACAATGAAGCCTTGAAATCCCTGTGACCATTCTGTGGTAACTTGATAAATGATTGCCATTCCTTCAAAGAAAGAATGATGCTTTTTCTTTCTCTCTTTTCCCCCCTCTTTACTGCTTTTGCACCTTCATTCAAGTCCCATGAATCCTTAACTTTGGCCAAGTAGGAAAGTTTATTCTGGCAAATGAATCTGATCCCAGTCATTGACTACAGAGCGTGATATTACTGAAGGGCTGCAGATGTGTTACAAGATCTGAGGTTTTTTGATGAGCCTGTGCTGATGCTTGGCTTTAGGTATACCTGACTTCTCAAATAAGGTCTTCTGGTCTGAAATGCCTGGTAAAGCACTTTCCAACTAGAAGATCAGGCAACATCACAAGGATAACACAGTATTGTCCAAATAGATGTATTTTGTTTGCTTGTCCAGTTGAGGCTTGTCTTTTATCCATAAAATAATTATGAAGCTACAACTGGTTCATCCAGCCACCAGAAACGAGTGTTCAGATGTGTCCACGTTCTATTGAAACCCAAGAGGTGTAGATCCTTTTAAACTTTAGCTGATGCCCTGAGTTAAACTCAGGTGTGCAGGGAAACTTTAAATCTATCAGAGACTTGCTGTGAGAAACTATGAGGCAAGATGATGACTTTGAAAACTCTGGTAAGGTGATATTGTGCTGAGAGTTATTGATCCACCTCACAGCTGTATATGAGCTTCTTTCTGACAAGGGGGTTACTGATGGTCTGCAGTGACTTGAAGGTAGGTGGTTGGTTCTCCCCTGTCTTTTATATTAGCCCAGAGGGCTAGCCTGAAGATTTATAGTAAGATTATTAATTAATATTAATAATTACTTACTTTTTCTGTTATTTTGAAGCATAACAAGTTTTAAAACCTTCATGTATGAAAAAAGTGTAGAATATTTGTATTGTGTAAGTCAGATGCACCTGTGAATAATCAAACCTGTTTTCTTTCTGCAGCTATTTGGACATTGGAGAAACAAAGAAAAAACCTGCTGAAGTCAATAATGAGGTAGGATGGCTGAAATACTGAAGAAGTAAGCCTGCAGTTTATGTTAGTGACATGCCTGCATTTATGCTTGATTTTTTTAAATACACATTTATTTTATTTAATTTTCTAATAATACAGTTATCTACCATTCTGCACCTATTTCTTCAGTGATCATTACTCTGGTTGCTCTGAGCATGATATACTGACTGTCTTCTGTTCAGCTTTCTAAATTGCCACATCCAGTTAAAAACTCAGTGAGAAAAAAGATCTCCTATTGTCTTCATTGAATCTGGTCGTAAACCTAAGGGAGATTTGTACTTGCAGAAAAAAATGGTGGGAATGAGAATTTTGGGAGTTCTGGACCACCAAATTTTCTTCAGAACTTGGTATTTCCTCTGAAGAAGGGACATTCTTGTTTGAAAAATGCCAGTGTAAACTTCTAACTAGTTCTAATCCATAATTTGCCAAGCTCAGTAATTTCTCTTCAACAGGACTTACGCCGTAGTCAGAGGAGATAACTGCAAGCTTCAAAAAGCATCATATGTGGATTTGTGTGAGATGCATGGCTCTGCATTATTTTTACTGTTTTATTGTGTATGGAGGTAGCAGTGACTCCCAAAAAACATTTGAATTACAGCTTCTGCCTCACAAGAAGCATCAGCTCACTTGTTTTTCAATTTCTTTTGCCTTGTGCCCTCAGGCCACGTTTTCAGCAATTCAATGATTTGTATAGCAGATGTCTCAGACAGTAGGACACCTTGTACTAGGAGCTCCTCAAAATCGCCCTAATGACCTTTACTTGATACTCAGATACTTCTTATTCAGAGGCTATGAAATGCAACAACTTTGTAATTGAGCATAACTTGTCACCTGTATTGTTTTGAATGAGCTCACTGAACAGGAAGGTCAAATTCAAATTGAAGATTTGATAATGCTGCTCTAACTACCCTCTAAATTTACTCTTAGTTGGATAGTTATCAGTATAACTACAGCCTTGCCTTTTAAAGGCTGGTTTTAAGGCTGATTATTTTGCTGCAAATCCTTAGATTTTTGATCTAACAGCAAGTCTGTGCAGTTGGAGAAGCAGTTGTAGAAGTTATGAGTTTTTTTACTTACAGTTGCATGTTTGATAAAAGAGGCTTTTATTATTTTTGTCTGGAATCAGTGCTTATTGTATATTATCTTAACACTTTCAGCCACATCTTGGGGCTTCGAAGTAGCCCAGTACAAACTCTCCATTATCTCAGCTTTCTTCATATTTGACTTACATTTGCAATCTCCACTGTCTCCCTTTGGAGAGCTTAAATCCCTGTGTGGAATTTAACTTTAACATGATTGATTTATTTGGGGAGAGGGGCCATAAAAATGAGATTAAACATATTGATAGTCTACAGATTTTTATCTGGGTTTATGAATAACACAATTGTCTTCATGCCCTAATAATTTAATCCTGGGCATGAACTTTCAGGGGACTAGTAACAGAAGTTTTAATGCCTAAATTAGTTTTTGTTAAAATAATATGAGGCAGCAAGTCCTGGATTTACTTTTTTTTTTTTTTTTTTTCAGATGCTCACTTACAAATCAAAACCCTAGATTTGTTGTAGGACCAAGAGAGGGAGCACTATTCCTTTCATGCTTAAGTACAAGGCTGTCAATTCTGATTGTATCAAGCATGTGGCATTTTTTCCACTAAAACAATTACAAATATCTATTTCTGATTCTAGTTAGTGTTCAGGGAGTCAAAACGAAGAAAAGTTTATGCAGCAGCTGTACACTGTGTATTTGTATGCAGCTGAATGTTTTCTTTTGTGTTAGTTAAACTGCCAGATGCTTGACATCTGCTTTTGGGAGCACTTTAATCTTGTTCTTCCAAGTCAACATCTCAATTACGTTAAATTTGCAAATAAGTAAAAAATGTGTGTCAGACTGGAATTAAGCAAGAAAAGATTGATGTTCAAGATATGGTGTAAATCCTCTGTCAGGACCATCATGCTGTATATCTCAAAATTTTAACAGCTGTGTTACTGGTAAACAAAATAGTAAAAAGACTTAATCCTGACCCAAGCTAAAGCTTTGTTACAAACTCTTTCTCAGGTATATTTCCATCCATTACTTCTTTTGGCAACTGTGCTTCTTGTTTTGCAAGAGAGATCACTTTTGTACCAAAGCTGATGTGCAAGTCCAAATATGCTTTAAATGATGTGCTTGAGGAATCTAACAATTAATCTCTTGAGAAAATACAGACCAACAGAGTTACGAGTTGTTTATTATAAGCTTAATTGTTTTTAAAAGGTACTGAATGTTATTTTCCAATTATAATGTGCAAAGTATGAACATTCATATTTCTCTAGGCACTGTCTGATCTAGATGGTCTCTCCCTCTGCACTCAAAAAGATGAATTTTATTTGCCACTGGGGCCAGTCAAGCTGAAGAATCAACTGAGCTTTTGTATTTGCAAATCCTGTTGGCAGCTATTTATTTTAAACTCTCTTCACTTCATAAAAATATGTTCAGCTGGAACCTCCTTTCTTCTTTGACTTCTTAGGACTAACTACTCTTTGAACACACTGTAGTAAACGAACTTTGCCATGTGATATTGTAACGGCCAAGAATTACAGGTGCCCAAGAAAAGCAGAAGTATTTAGATATTGAAGAACCAGTCTCCTTCAACTGAGAGAAAAAAGGAAAGTTATACTGTCTGTATGAAACAGCATCTGTTATCAGAAGGCCCTAGTAGCCTGCAGTAAGCTACTCTACTGTTGATACTTTTGCCCTTGGTCGATCTTCTTAGATACTAAGAACATTGAGTTTTTTTGTCTGCACTTCACTTTTTCTCCTGGACTTCTAGGACAAGGTGATTGTGTGGGCAGCTCTTGACACAACTATGTCACACTTTGCCAGTAGTAAATCTCTTTTTCACTGTTTTATATAAACTTATTTCATTACTCTAGGTCTCCTTTTCGATTGCAACTTCTTGTTTTATCATTTGGTTTAGATGTGGTCAATTTGTAGGAGTATTTGCTGAATGGAATATTCAATATTTTTACGAATGATTCTTCAGAGGATTAGTAAAGATTCCTCAAAGCTTTCCTACATGTATGACCTGCATATTTGTATCTGCATACACCTCCAGAACATCTCTCCCTAGTGAAAACACTTACTAATCACAGGGATTTGAGTGAATGTCTGAACATTTTTAAAATTTAAAACTTCTTTTTGTGATCCAGTGCCTATCAGTTCTCACGTTGGTCACATTCTGGAAGACACAGACATGGGCTAGGACACGGAGTAAAGCGATTTTTCTTGCTAGGGAGTTTTCCCATAACGTGTTTGTGCCTGTGTTGAAGTGTGACTGCAGAGTGAAGGATGTCTTCTAGTGGTGGTCTTCAGGTACAGCCCATCACTTAGTGGCTGCTGGGGGGTCTTGTGGACCAGACATAGTTAATTGGCAAAACTCAGTGCGGGCCAGTTGGCCACTGTGTTCTTGGTGAGGTCCTGGGACAGGAAAGGATCCCTGCTGTCCAGCCCTGACAGAAGAGGTGAGCACCATGACAGGGTAGTGTGAGGTAGAAAATACAGTGTTTGAGACTTGGTAGATATGAACTTAGTACTAAAAATTTCCGCAAAAGCATCTAAGATGTTGCTATAAAAGTATTTTGAAGACTTGCAAATCCTGTGTTCCCCTCTGTTCCTCCATATTTCAAATTTAAATTATTCTAGGATCATGGCAGTTGTTTTTCTTCATCCTTCTTGCTTGACAAAGTCACCGCTCATCTCTCAGCAGTAGTATGATTGGACTTATCTGTAAAAATTACATTATGGAAGTTTATGATGTTGTCTTGGTTTCACAAATTATTTTGGTATATTCATGCTGGATATACCTTGTATCGAATGTGACATGAGTAATTCTTTTTCAAGTACCTGCTCATGAAAAATCACAGTAGTTATAATTATTTTTTATTTCAAAACTACTGTTTATCATGTTTGACAACATACATGTTTAATCATGAGGAAAATCTTGTCATTTTTCAATTATCAGGCTCTTGATTCACTTTAACATCTAACTGTCAGTTGGAAATGGTTCATGGATATTTTCTCTGTACAGAAGATGGTTTTGTAAAAAGGACTGAATAGGTACTAGAAACGATCCCAGGCTGTGCAAATTACAGCCTTTTGATGTGAAAACAATGTAACTACGTAAGATATTCTTTCCAGCTTCTTTCCTAGGGATTAAAAAAAACTCAAACATTATTTGTGCTACCCAAAATTGCTGAACACAAAATACTGTATGGCTGGTAACAAGTTGTGTATAAAGATCCACTTCATATTCCTTTGCCAGAATGCAAAACTAAACCCTCTTGCTACTCCATATCTGACCCATTTGATTTCTTCTACTGCTGGAGGAAGAAACCAGTCACAGGCTTGGCAAGAATTTTCTCATATTCTCATGCTAAATTAATTAGTAATTCTGCTGTAAGTGTATTTTAAAGAATAAGACTATTAAAATGTGAAATTTAAAAACAATGTGATATATGTCTCTAATCTCCGGAGCAACATCTTTAATAGTTAAATGTGATATTCCATTGTTTGGTATTTAGTATCCTGGTAACATAATTAGCACAACAAGACCTACAAAACAAACACTCTTCCTAAGTGTTCACAGCCTAATACCAGGAGGAATCAGAGAAGATCTGCCCAGATATCCAGTTAGAAGATAAGCTGTGCCCTTTTTTTCCTTATTTGAACTATGGATACATAAAATTTCTCTTTATATACTTCTGTATTACCTGAACTGTGCAGTTTCTAGTATTTTGTTTAGTAGCTTGCTTACAAATGAATTTAGTGAATTTTTGAGCAGCAGAAATACTTTGGTTCATGCTGCTGGAGAATTCCATGGTCTGTATTGAGTCTGATCTGACTTGAAAGTTGTTCTCTTACTTGATTAACACCTGCCTTGCTCAGTAGGTCTAACTGGTCTTCCTGGCCTGTGAGGAGGCTGGGCGTGAGTGAAGAGGTGCCAGTACTGAAGCTTTTAATGAGGCATGTGTTAGTCTCATTAATAATTTGTTGCTGTATATTAAATTGACTTACTTGAAACATTAACAATTTTTGTCTTTGATTGAAAACGGTGAAGAAAAAAAAATGATTTTTTTGGGGGGGTTGTTTTTTTGTTCCTAACCTCAGGTTCTTCTGATGAACTGTAAAGGCCAGAGACTTCCTTTTGGTTTAATTAGTCTAAGGTATTTGAGGAAAATACACAAAATGTGAGAGGCATGACCAATCAGAATTGTCATTATCATGTCAGAGTCAGAAATTAATATCAGGATCTATTTTGCCTGAATAAACTCTGTGTTATTGATGCCATCATTGTGTGTGTTGTAAGCAGTGTGGGTACAGCATCATGCAACTCAGAGAAGAAATGGGATCTATTCTTGGGATCCAGAGGGAACATAGATGTGATCTGTTTTGGACCATTGCACAGGCTAAGTTTCTGGGCAGCTAAGGCCATGTCATTGTCTGACTTACCCCTGCTGAAGATTCAGCCACTAGTCCAATGTCCTAAAATTATGGCAGATCTAGACTGAAACCCTTTTCTTTCACCTTTCAGCTAAGGTGAGATTTACTCCCTAACGTTCCATTTCACTTACCATGGCTGAAAAGGAGGGTGATTTACCTTGCAGGTGACCAGGTTGGCTTTAAACTGTCTGGGAATTTTGTAGGAGCCTAGCAGTCTAGAAGGCTCCCTTAGTCACTACATGACTGTCTGCTGTGGAATAGCTCATCTCCAGCTCATCCATGTTTTATGTGGGCTGAGAAGTTTGTGTGCAGCTGTGGTCTTGTGGCCTATTGCTTAATTAATAGCAGTTTGAGTGTTGCTTTAAATCCACACCAGTAGACAAGCTTGTAGTCTCTGGATCAAGGCTGTTTTGTACTATCCAGAGTACCATCTAGTAGTGCAAAATAGCCAGGGAAATAGCCAGGTTTATGCAGGTTAGTTACTGCATAGGATAACTGAAATGGTTTTGTACTAGGCAAATGCCTCAGTGAGTTTGCAACTTTAGTCAATGTGTAAAAAATGTCCATTAGAAAAAATGTCATGTTTCTATGAAATAGATGGCATGTTTCCTGTGCTGTAATAGCTTTAGAAAACTTATTGTTCTAGTTTGGTTTTGATCACTGAACCTTGAACATTCCTTCCTTTTACATCACAGGGTGGTGATGGTGTGTTTCAATGGGGTTTTGGTTCTTTTGACCCCAGTTCTACCCCAGGGAAATGTAAATATTTGTTCTCAATTTTCCTGGGCACATTGATTAACAAACAGGCCATTGTAACAAATTGGCAAGGCCATGGCTCATTGCATGAGCTGATAAATTTGGAATGTGACATTGTGTTGAAATATTTAAAGCTTCAAAAGGTTAGTTATAAAGTGACGTGAGTAATGAGTGAGATGTTCATAGCCTCCAGGACTACACTGCAGCAATAAGAAAGGCCAGCTCTTAAACCCATACATATCAAAGCAGCACAAAGCATCTAGTCCAGACACATTACATTTTTTGACTCTTGCTGTGTTGCTGTCCAGTGTGGCTTTGTAAATACATGTTATCCTGTAAATCATGCAGCTGTTTAATTGCCCCCTTTAATGGGAGGACATGTCTAATAAAGAGAGGAAATAAAACAGTTAGTGATACCATTTCTTAGCTGTGGGTAACTGGTGTATGTATTCATAGCAGCACTGTGAAAGTGCTGCCAGACCTCTGTATTTAGCATATTTCTAATCACATGTCTGATTATTTAATGAACACTGAAAGGAAAAGAAAAGCTAAGAATGGCACATTGCTATTTAAACCTCTTCTCAGGTACATAAAAGTCACCTTTTTAGAAACTGAATATGTTGACTGGTGTGTTCA
>VZTT01045503.1:0-5000 GCA_013400855.1 Buphagus erythrorhynchus
TTTTGTTTTGGTTTTTTTTGCAGAACTTCCACAAAGTGTCATGCTTTCTTTGTCATTACCAAACTCTACTATTATCTTACTCTCTGGCCACTGCTCCAGTCAAGATCATTCTCAATCCAAATTGTATTTTCAGAAGTGCTAGAAAACCATTTCACCTTCTGATTTTCTGAGAACATAAAGCCCTTATTATTCTTTCATCTAAGTAATTATCAAAGCCATTGACTAGTTCTGGATAAAGACTAACTCTACTTGATACTTCAAATCATTTTGACACAGAACTTGTGGAGTGGGTGTTTCTAACAAGCTGAATGATAAAAAAATGTTCAGCTAAATCTTATGGCCCTGTACTGTTGTTGGGAATGTCACACAGAGGAGCTGAAAATAAAGGCTGCTCTTATTCATAGCTTTCATATATGATGTATTAAATCTTTTACTTTTTCTGTATTCTGTCAGAGAGGGAAGATGAAAAACCAAAACCACTTCTTGTTAAGATTAATTTGAAACACTTTTTCCTCACTGTGAACCCCTGTGAAACAAAGAATCAATGAAGGGCATAAAAACGCAACAGTAGTTCAGTCAGTTAAATGCTGTATCAAGTTTCAAATACTCGCAATTGGTATTTTGACTTGCTAGTAAAAAAGACAGCAATTAAATGCATTTGAAAATGTTTTTGGATTTGAAATCATTAAGCTTTCAATAGTCAGGTGTTCTAAATCCACCAAATCCATGTGTCAGGTGTCTCCTACTGAGTTGTATCAGGCAACTTCCTATTCCGTGTCTTTAGCCATGCGAATGATTCCTGAAAGGCACTTAGCTCTCATCGTTCAGGCACTTGAAATTGAGGAGAAATTCAGGCTATCTTCAGCATGTATCAACTAAATGATATGCTGGTTACTATACTGAGACAGAAGAATTTACAAAAACTGAATTCTTATCTGTCAGCACTTGCATCCAACAGACTGGTTACTTTTGGAACTGTAAGTTCATGCCTTTGCTCACATCTAAAATGGCATCACAGAGGTATCACTTGGGCTGCAATGACAGACATTACAGACTCTGTAAAAGACAGGCACTCATGTAAACCAGGACTTGGTAACCACAAGTCTTTTAGAGGAAGTTTAATATTAATGCCTTATTAATATCTTAGAACTTCATCCATCTGCTTTCCTTTATTGTCCTGTCCTTTTTGGTCCCCCAATAAATACTGTATAAACACACGAGCAACATCACGTACATTCATAACTTCAAAGAAATGGTACCTGCATTCATTTCTGGATATGAGATGTGTGATGATCTGTTACAATACATTTTCTCTGCTGTAGGAAGTTTGGCGTATGCAACTTGGTTCATACTGAGTTAGGTCTGTGCTGAGAATAGTGCTGGAGTTGTAAAAAAAGTTCCACTGAAACCAATAATATTTAACTTTTCTCTAAACCACTACACTAACGGTTGCAAAGTGATACAAAGATTCTGCTGGCACTCATGAGATGAACAATCTACTCTGAGTCTTGAACCTAAACCTTCTCTATTTATTGCACACTATTTTATCCCCCTGATCTGTCCTGCATCTTTTTTATGAAAACCTTTGAACCTCCCCAAATTAAGTTTATTGCCGCCTGCTTGGGATTCTCTGTGTGCTGCACCTCAAGGTATCTTTGGCCTACACTACTTCCACCTTTCCCCTCTGACGAGCAGCTGCAGCAGCAATGGGGAGGGCAATGTGAATCCCAGGCTGTCTCTTGTGTAGGTTGCTACTGGCTCTTACCAGACTCCATGTCTGAGGTCAGTTTGCAGTGGAAGACTTCATTTTACTGTATGAGTTTAGAAAGCAGGGCTAAGAACCCTGCACACTACCTGGATGCTCTGTAGGCATTTGACAGAACACAGAGAAGCTTCAGTGAGTCTTAGGGAAGCAACAGAGGTCTGTGAATCACAACGTGTTTAGAAGCTCCTGTCCAAATCAACTCATGCTACTGTTCGAACAAAATCTGACTACAGTGCCCTGTGTGACCCACGCCTAATCTGTGACACTCCAAGGCAGAAAAAAGGCCTTAAGAGCTAAAAGCTATACTGTTTTTATTACCTTGTCTTGCTATTTGTGACAAAAAATAGTTTTAAAATTAATTTTGGGTCACTGCTTAAAAGTAAGTGCCAGGAATTTAACCTAAAAATGTAGGTATCTGTATCTATATTTACAGAATAGAGGACAAACTCCTAAATGGTGACAGAAGGCTATGGAACAGGTTGTCTGGGCTCAGGAACACTCACCAACTGTGCCTTAGGCTTCTACACTGGTTTGCAGCACATTGTTACCATGTCCTGTAGCAGAACATGATGTCTCACACTATGGAGGCATGGAAGAAAATTGGGTGTGGGTGAACAGACTAGGAGCTATTGGAGGGTTGAAAAAGTTCAAAAGAAAGAAAACTTAATTCCCACACAAGTCTTTCACCTGTAGTAGAAGTAGGCCCTGGTGGCCTGTAAGACAGCTCTAACTTTCCTTCAGTGCAAAGGAGGCAAATACAACTCTCATCAACATATGGCAGACACAAACTTCCTTGTACGAGACCAGCACACATCTGTATATTTATCAACACAATTTCTAACACCTTTACTCAGTTTTTGTTTAATCTAGACCCAAAAACCTGGTACCTACATAAAAACTCCAGAATTCACCCTATCTATACACTGATTATAGTGCCTATGTTTTTGTCTTTCTGGCAGTAACAATTAGCAACTATAATGACTATTGGCAAAATAAACTCAAAGCCATTATAGACTTTATGATGCTGCAAGAAAAGACATATTGGCTTCTCTAAGGAAATACCAATAGCACTTGAAATTACAACTGTGTTTAAAATGCTAACAAGTAAGCAAGGAAAAAAAAAAAAAAAGATGATCCACAATTTCGAGGTTTAAAATATTTGTATCAGTGCTAAATAATTTACAAAAACAAGGAAAGACTCCTACTGCCATATAGGCAAATTCTGTTTAAACTGCTACAAGCTTCTTTTCTATTAATTTTAATGTATGAGTGTGTGAGTAAAGGAAGTTACAGCCTAGTGCCTATATCAACTTTAATAAATAATATATTTTGCCATATTCATCTTCTAAACTAAGTAAATGACAAAAGTAGACCCTCAGAAGGACAGGATTTTCAAACCAGAGTAATTCTCTTATTATAACGCTTTAACCCAAAGGATTTTTCTTCTCCAAGGTTGCATTATGTGATTTAGCAATGGAGTACATTCTCAAAACAGCAGAAAATAGATGGAAAAATATGTTGTGGCACAGTTGGAGCACACATCAAAGTACATTTGCATGCTGGATAGCGAGTTCATTGCTTTTCCAACACCTGCTTCTGCTTCCAGCACAGTGCTTGAACAGCCCAAGTCACACAGGCTTGGAGCACAGTCCTTCCCTCCCTGCTGTTAATGGTGTACACACCACACACATCCCACAGCCAGAGAGGCCACAGAGGCAGAGGAGGTTAAAGCTGAACTAGGCATTTCACTCCTGTTGAAGACAGCACTGCAAGAAGTAGCTAGCTGGTCCTTTGGGCTGCCAGCTATCCCAGGGAGTGAGAGAGCCCATCACACCCGTGCCTTGCCTGTTCAGCATCCCCTGCAGTCCTCCTCAAGCCACTCTGCTGGGAAACGTGCCACACCTCCACTTGACACCACACCAAGTGTTCTCATCAGTAAAGCCTAGCTACTTCATGAGTGCAAAAAGCTTGACATAGTCATATTTATTAGACTCAGGTTCACTTAGAAACTACTCTAAGTCACAAAGTCAACATCAGGGAAACTTTCTGTTGACAGAGTTCCAAGAAAGAAAAAACTTTTCTAAGCCCGGGCTCTGTGAGAAGCAGGAACTCTATTAAAAGTCATCTTGGCCTGCTCTTAAGTTGATGCATTCATGTTTGTAGCCCAACAGACTGCAAACATGCTACTTTATATCATCCAAGGTGTCTAGCAAATGAGATGAAGTCAAAAAGTGACAGCAGTGGAAAAAAATGAGGGGGTTGGAGTGTTGTTTTCTTGTGTTTTGTTTATTTTAGCAACAACGGATAGAAGGAAACAAATTTTTAAGATTTTAAAACAATTAATTGACACTGTCTTATTAAAATAAATGGAAATATTAATTATAATAACCTAGGGAATGTTCTCATTTTAGGAGCAAACAAGATTTTAAATGTGGAAACGAAAGTGGAAAGACGCATTTTCCTGGACTGAGATCAGATACGTGCAACACAAATGACCCAATTTGTATGTGACAATCTGATGATGAAATTAAATCAGGGAAGAGAAGGAACTACAAATCTCACCTGAACAGTTCTTCTGTTCCTTAACAGAAGCAAAAGTTTTTGGCCAGGGGAAAAAAAAATCAAATTAATATCTTTGTATCCTTAGCATATTGGACAGTGCTATAAACCTGATTCTATTGATTTTTGAAGCCAAGAAGAGTCATGAAAGCAACACATTTACTACACCAATCACCTTAAACCACCACCAAGGGAGCTTCAAAAAACTTGGACTTTATTAGTTCAGTCTTTGAAACACTAGGAATATATATTTTTGGCTGTAAACCCATACATAATTTTGCCTTTTATTAGATTTTATCTAACTCAGCAAGTCTGAGGTGTTCCAGACTGGGACCTCCTGTCTCAAAACCACATTTCAGTTGGCAATTGTCAGCAACACCCTGACTCTTCAAATTTCAAGTACAGGAGCAGAATCTATGGATAAACCAGGACATTTACCAAAGCTCTGAAACAAAGTCCACTGAGGGCTATGGAGAAACTTTCTCCTAATCTAAAGTGAACAGGAATTTCCAAAGGGCCTGAATTTGGATCCCTAAAGGGTCTCTGTCATTCTCTCTGTCCCTAGAGGCTATAAAGGACAAAATCCAGGGAGTTTAGGATATTCATTTAATGCTTAAGCATTTAAAGCAGGATGAACTAAATTGGTCTGTATCATCTATTTAGGAAGAAAAATGTA
>VZTT01045503.1:7500-23590 GCA_013400855.1 Buphagus erythrorhynchus
AGGGTTGCACATCCTTACTGACACATAGGATGTAATTTACAATTATTGAAGTCTATACTTTTCTTGGATGCAGCAGAAAGAAGACTTCAAAACAAACATTTCCCTACATAAAGAGAAGTGTCTGAGATTCACATTTCCCCACCACAAGGGACCACTGCACACATTCAAAGATCCTGTCATTATGCTGTTTGTCCCCAACTCCTACCCAGGCACCTACACACTATCAACAGACCTCTGCTTCAGCAGTGGCACTGGCATTGTGTTCATGAGTGCCCCTGAAGTCTGTTCCCAAACTGAAGACTGAGATCATAGCTGGCAGTAAAGAAAAAATATGCTTCCTTCCAGACCCAAATATTATCACTGTGATGCAGTCAGACTATCAGCTTCGCAGATGGACAGGGCTTGGAGGACTGAGGGATTGGCTCAGGCAGTAAAGAGGGAAGCCAAATATAAATGAATTGACTTCAGGAAATACACAGCCCCAAAGGAAGATTAAAGAACACCAGGGTTCATTATCTCTGGAGAGTGAAAGCACTTAGAGTATGTCCTCCTGACCTCTGATCAGGCTCTGCAAAAGCTGCAGTAGATTTGTACAGAGTACTACACAGGGAACTGCTGGTCTAAATAAGAAATCCTGTATCGGCTGGTTTGCTGGTTTGGGATTTATGTGATGTCGTGGTGACAACCTGCGACTTTCAGAACATGAGCCCTGCAGTCTGTAAGCCACTTTGCAAGAGGCAGATATTTGATTTTGATCTTTCAGCTGAAAAGCACTGCAGCAAGCAGAGTTATTGGTCGAAGTCTCTAGCACTAAAAATTATGCATTTCATTATATTGTGCCGTAATTAAAGCAAAGATACATAACGCAATGTATTAAAAACAAACACTTATAAAAATTCACAGCATTAAAGTGAATCACAATGTATTAAAAATACTTCTCAATTTTTCTCAACTGCTGATAAGATCTATCTCCTTAAAGCATTTAAACAGTAAAGCATCCATCACCAATTGCTGCTAGACAAAAATATTATCCTGCTCAGCGTTTCAATAGGTGCAAGGAGGATAGCACAACCTACACATCTTTGGCAGATTTCTTACTCATAATCAAACAGCTCCAGGAATAACAATTTTAACACCTGTATTTCCATCTCAGAAAATTTTAATAATTGTTTCTGCACAATATCTTTGTGAGAAAGAGAGGAATTCTTTATCCAAACTCTCCACCAACAAAGTACAGTCCCTTGCATTGTCAGTTCAGTGCCTTACTGCAAGTTTCCTTTGCCCCTAGTGCTACATAATTATAGTGGCCTTCTCAAAAGGGACATTATTTTATGAAAAAGGTTTGTGAGAAAGACAGTGCTAGTTTCATTTTTTTATGTATGTGTTTCCTATGAAGCATGTAGAAAAAAATGCCAGTTTTATAACAGTAAACAATAGAATGTATGTTTTCAGAATTGTATTCACACTTTCTCCACTTCTTATATTTACTGGCCACGAGAGTAAGAAGTTTACCTAGAAGACATTGATTAAACTCCATAAAGATATTCCATCTTTTTAGTCTTACAATAAAATAACTATGATTGCAAATCAGCTTTATAAAAGGTTAGTTGAACTACATTAATATATAACCTTATATATGGTAAGTAATCATATTAAAGCACTGAGTTGCTATAATAGAGAAACTGAATTTCTCATCTACTGGAGCTCAAAGTGAAGTAAGGTGGAGACAGAAGGTAAACTCTCAGCTGTTGTAAATTATCACAGCTCATGAAAGCTTGCCATTTTACACCTTCTGGGGAATCTAAATTCAAAATTATACAGAACATTCCTTCCAAGTATCTAAAAGCAATTTATAAGCAGTAAAACTCAGGCTTCCCCAAGAGAAGTTTACATTTCAACCACTTTCTCAAAATGGGAACTAAGAGAAACATTAGATGTCTTAATTAAAATCTTCTGTCCCCTCAATCTGTCCAACTGAGTCTCTTTATTCTACTACAAAAAGCCAGTGGAAATGTTGGTGCTCATGCCACAAACAGTCTGGTGACATGCAGGTATCTGAAAATGATGACAAAACAGTTCCCTAAGTATCATTGCCAAAAGTACTTGCGATGTTTTTGCAGCTGAAAAGTGCATCTCCACACAGGCACTAAACACTGCATCCTTCCTTAACCTTGGAGCAGTAAAGACAGAACTGTCCCATGGTGTGCTTGCAGAGAAGTCTCTCTTGTGTGAGCAGGTCCTGAAACCATGGAGGAGTTTCCTCTACAGTCACTCGGAGCTTCTCTACCAAGGCAGATTTAGGAATGTGCTTCTCACACCTAACTGGTTCTTCCACTGAGGTAGAAGGGGAAAACAAGGTCCTGTCCAACCTCTCTCAGTGACACTCCACATGTACAAGTGTGTGTTTAAAAGCTGTATCAGCTTGTGTGCAGCTCCTACTGCAACAGACTTTACAGCTACCCCACTACTCACAGCCACTCTGTTTTCCTGTGCACTGCAACGGCTGTCACACCTGGGAGTCTACACACATAAATGAGCTGAGAATGATCACACTGGAAAGGCCCTACTTACTCTTGCAATCAAGGCAAATTTTGTTCTAACAAGATTATTAAAAAGGAGTATGGAGGGTGACAATGCAAAGCAAACAAAACCAGAGCAAAGCAAAGCAATAAAAAACAAATCCAAAATACGGCATCCAGAGACTCAATCTCACTTTTTCCAGAGACACAATCCAATTTTTTGCTTTGAAACAAGTCTAGCCACAGAGAGTTAGAAATGACAAGGAAATCTCCTCATTATGAACATGTGGCATACAGGTAAAACCTTACAAAGGGAAGGCCTTGTAAAGCCATGGCTCAGACCTGCTACTTTGGCTAAGCAGAAAAGGACTACAGGAAAGTGACTCCACTGAATTAGAGGTAGAAAAACAAGTTCTGTAACCATCATGTGTTCACATTGTGGTGTATGGTGGTTGGTTGAATTATGTTTGCTGCGAATTAAAGCTATATAGCAGATAACCAGCTACTTGCTTAAAAAGGTTGGGTTTTTGCAATAAAGTGGCTCTCCTTTGCACTGCCTGGGGACTCTGTGTCACTCTGCATCATCACATCAACATTCCTAAAATGTAGTTTCATAGGTCCATAAAACCTGCCTCTCTAATAACTGGATCAAATGGCAAGCTCTGAGGTAAAAACTTCTTGCCATTTCTTTTCAAATGCATCACAAAAAGCTCAAGTTTGGATCCTCCATCATTTGTTGTGATGGTAGAACTAACATTGCTAGATGCTTTATATCTGATAAGTTTTTCTGAAGCTGCAAAGAACAGAACCTTATCTCTTTATAAACACAATTGTTTAACTAGGGCTCTTAACTGTGATTTGATTTCAGTTTAAGGAGATTAGGGTTTATGATACCATTTATCTTTTCTGAAACAGGGTAAGGACAGACAACATGGGAGGTGGAAAAGGACCTGCCTCCAGCAGCCTTCATTTCAAAATCTAGAATTGCTCATTTTTATTTTTAGAGAAAACATTCAGGCTGACATCAAATGCATTGAAACTTTACCAAGCCACATTTAGCACTAAAGTAAGTTGCTGGTACGTAATTAATAAGTGGAAAAGACAATTTTCACCATCTGATACACACTGTTTTTATTGCTATTCCTCTCTCTGTTATTTTTCCTTCTGAAATATATTTTAGAAGTGCAGCAGTTCACTACAGAGACAAGAATCTATGAGCTTTCATCAGTAAAAAATTGTTAGAAAATGAAATAGGCACAAAATGGACAAAATTCTATAAAAATGCAATTCAGCTCTGTGAAAATTAGTCTAAATGGTTCTTGAATGTAAAAGGATTCCTATTCCTTTCTTCCCTATTGTTAGGGTATAATTTTCTAGGGATTTAATAGGTAAATCCAACAAATCACAAAAAAATGTATCATTTTCTATAATAATCTTTACAACAGCTATACAGGACTTGTATGTCATTAATATCTTTGGTCCCACACAAAAATGTACTTCAAAGTATATGTTCTCCTTAGCTGGTTTATAAATATGCATGTGTTCAATACACTGTGTTACTACAAAACCACAGACGTCAAATTTTCCAACCAAAATCACAGAAGAGTTTGGGTTGGATGGGACCTTAAAGATCACCTAGTTCCAGCCCCCTGTCATGGACAGTGTCCATTAGACCAGGATGCTCAAAGCTCCATCCAACCTCACCTTGAACATTGCCAGGGATGGGGCATCCACAGCTTCTCTGGGTAACCTCTGCCAGTGCCTCACCTCTTTCACAACAAAGAATTTCTTCTGTATCTCCGACCCAAGCCTACCCTTTTTCAGTTTAAAGCCATTTCCCTCTTGTATCATGTTGAGGGTTGAATTTTCCCTTTTTCTTTCTGTGGAATTTTTCCCATTGTTATGCTAAGTATTTGGGTCTACACCCATAAGCTCAGTTAACAGTTTTCTCTCAAAGGGGGGAGGAGAAGGGCTGGTGCACCACTCGCTCCTTTTTTCCTTGGAGCTGGACGGCCGGAAGAAGAGGTTCGTCTCTCTCTCGGCTCTGCCACGCTGAGGTGGGAGCTGCCTGCCCGGACTCTGGGATCCTGCATCCTTCCTGCTCAGACACTCTCCCGCATCTCCTACCGACTTCAACACGTCCTCTTGGAGCATCAGGACTGATCCTGCCGGACCTGTGAGCGGCTTCTCCCCTCTGCCCTTTCCCCCTGTGGGACACAGACGCCATTTCCCCGCAGTGCCCCTACAACCACGTGGAGTCCACCGCCTCTTTTCCCTGCTCGCTGGAACATCAGAGGGGTAACCACACCACAAAGGAAGGGGTCCACAACCAGAACTGTTTACTGTTTACGGGGCTTCCTGCTCTGTTGCTGTTGATCTTGCCATTATTGTTGTGTTTCTGTTTCTCTCTCTATATATATATATATCAGTAAAGGACTGTTATTCCTACCCCCATATCTCTGCCTGAGAGCTCTTTAATTTCGAAAATCATAGTAAAGGAAAGAAGGGAAAAAGGGGGGGTTTATACTCTCCTTTAAAAGGGAGGCTCTTGTCCCTTCTAGCAGACACCTGTCTTTTCAAACCAAGACATATCACCACATGCCCTTGAAAAACATCCCTCTCCATCTTTCTTGTGTGCCCTCTTAGACACTGAAAAGCTTCTATAAAGTTTTCCTAAGGCCTTCTCCAGGCTGAACAACCTCCACTCTCTCAGTCAGTTTTATTGACTTTGATTTAATCCCCACATGATGGGCTTCAGATTAACTCACTGCTTAAACAAATGAGTCCTGCATTAACTTTTCAAAATCATCTAATTGTTCTAAGAAAGCTATTTCTTTCAAAAAGTGACTTAAACACTTAGAACCACATTTGTAATTGCATTTGAGATCCCAAACGTATCTGATGAATTGAGAATGTCAGATCTTCCCCACTACAAGATTAAAACAAACATAAAATTTATTACATAAACCTACTAAATAATACCTGAGGCAAACTGAAACACCTGTAACTGCTAGAATATAAGCCTTGTTAAATTACGACATATACAGTTTCACTCAAACATTAAAATAGGCTCCACCCAAAGGAGCACTTTGAAAGCTCTTCAGCACAGATTTTCACTTCAGAGACTGTGATCTTTCGATCTGTCATTACTATCCCACATAGACCTCTAGCTTGGAAGCCACTTCACAGGAAAGCTTCGTAAGATCTTTTTGACAAGTGTATTTGTCGTTATTTCTTCCATTTCTCCTTGGCACAAGGGAGCCCGAAGTGATCAAAGGAGTAAAAGGAACCCTTTGTCACACGGCAAGGAAACCCCCAGCTCTGCAGCTCTCTTGCACATCTGGAAGCTGCCAAGGGTATCCCAGTTGGAGTTAGAAAGGCTACACAGGATGACATTGCTTTTCCATCTCCTTGCATCCTCACCTGTCTGAAGCCAACAGTGTCCTGATCCTGGGGTGGGAGTGGTAGCACAGGGCAACTAATGCTTCAATTACAACCAATTTCAGCTAACAAAATCTCAGCAGATCTCGTGCTGAACCAACACACTTGTTAGCAGGTCTAGACACACGAGTGCGACTTCTCTACATCTAAATCAGCACCCTTTGGGTGCTTAACCCCAGAACTAGATTCTAGCTATCTTAACACATTGATGACCATGTGCATGGCTTCAGGAAACATGGAATTCAATTTGCTTCCACTATCTTTTTTGGCTTTATGGTTACAAATGAAAGCAATGCTTCTATCAGCTCCCAAAGGAAAATTTGTTGAAATACAGAGCTGAGAATTCAAAGAAGAGTTTCTAATTTCCTATCATTTTCCACAAGCTTAAATCCACTGGAAACAGTGTTAAACAGCTCTGGTAAGATTTTGAAAGAGTAAAGATTAATAAAATTTATATCTCTGAATGGAAGGCATTAACTAAGATAGTAACAACAGACTGCCATATTTGATCATCCATGGTATCTGTGGATTTTAGACTTTATGTTGTTTTCTTTAACTTAAAAATTGATGTATGTTTTTCAACCACACCTGGCTTTCAAAACAGCTTCAGCAACATTTTTTTTATGTAACCATATATATCTGTATGTTTATACAATTATACTTCAGATAATCTTCAACAGATCTGAGTCACAAGGAGTGCAATAGTCAATACAAATCCTCCCACAGCAGACAAATTCAAACGTAGAATACAGTAACACAGAAGAAGTCTTGCTGTGTGGACACTTTGTTTTTCTGGCTTTCTAAATCAAAATGCACATCCACTGCTTAGCTGAAGAAGTGACCTAAATTCAAGAGCTGTGAGCACAGCTGCCTTCCTAAATACTGGTGTGATGCTCTGTGCACTTCTGAAGGTAATCTGGGATAAATAAGTTGAGGCAGTATTACTGTAGGAGAGCAAGACAAAAGTAATGCTCTCCAGTAATTCTCCAATGCTTACAACAATAGCAGCAAAATAATCAAGTTTTCTGATTGGAACTGACACTTGTCAAAAAGAAAATTAGAAGAACATACAGTTACTCCTAACATAGTTTTAATACTGAAAATTGCTTTCTATACTGCTATACTTGATAAATAACAGTAAAAATATTAGCTAACATTCAAAAAACAGGAGCCTGAAACTTTTAAAAGTTCAGAACAAAAGCATATATAAAGTTCACAAGATATTACTGTAAAGGACAAGATTAAGAGCCCATTTGAATTAAGCCAAAGCAGACAAAGGGGAAAGGTGTTAATAAAATAAGGGAACAGTGCCAACAGGAATGGCTTTCATTTTCCCTGTAAGGCAAAATGCCATTACTATTACAAATGATACAGAAATTGTATCAGGAAAAGTGTGTGAGCTGAGCAGGCCAGGTGAACAGTGTGAGTTTCTGCTGCCCACATGCACTGCTTGACCCGCTGCATCCTGCATGAAGCACGGCCAGCCTGCAGTTCCAGAGGACACCAACCCCCTGGAAGATCCTGGGCCACAACCACCAGCCTGGCCTACCTACAGTGGATGTCCTACCGAGAATATTGCACATGCCTGTACTTATAGAAATTAATCCCACCCAGTGTGGAGAGACTGGAAGGAATACACCATTGCACAGAGTCAATTCAGGTGAGATACCCATGATTATGAGATCTAGACTAAGGAAAAGGAAACCTGCAGTCTATTACAGGTTATGTTTCCATACTACTTTTATTTGAGGGTAACTGTGTGATTTTGCTTGCAGCTATTTGTGATACACACAACCATCACAGATATAGTGCACTGTATACTGGCATTCACAGGTGGCTCTCTGGCACTTTTATGTAGACTTTCATGAAAATGGTACAAAAAAAGGAGGTGAAAGCAGAGCGAAACATGCATGAGCAATATGGTAATTTTCTCATTTAGCCTCACCAATTCACTTCAGCCTTGATAGGCATCAAGCCCCTTTTTTCTCTTCTATGCCTTTCTTGATGAGAAGCTGACAGCCACATTTTAGAGAGGTAGTTTTCTGCTTAGGGTAAGTACTTTTTAGGAACAAGCATTAGAGTAGACATTATTTCACTTATTGCCCAAGAGAGCACTTAAGCTATTTCTTGAATAGTGAAAGGCTAATATACTGCTTAAACACAACATTGATTACTGAGATGCTTTCCTTCACATATATTTTATGTTGTTACTTGTTTGGCAATAAAACTTAAGTTCACATTTAGCAAGGCACTTAGGCCACATTTCATTAAAATATATACATATACACACCCCTGAGAAAAATGACTTTTGCTCTCTCCATATGAAAAATGCTCTGCAATACCAAAAGACTGACAGAAAAAAAATCAAGTACTGCCTGAAGGAGTGGCAAGCTTGTACCAGAACATGACAAACCACTTTAGAAACTGCCGTTCTGCATAGGTAAATGTGTGCATCATTGGAGATGTATGGAAGATGTCTTTGGATCTGTCATCAGCACAGAACTGTTCCATCACAGGAGGCTGCGACAATGTGTACACCACAAAATTTTCTACAGCATTGAACTGTGGGATTTCTGCTGAAGAATAATTTTGGTCCTCCACAAATGCCATTAGGAAATTCAAAACCGAGCTCAAGTGTAAGAAAAGGCTGTTAAAAATAGGGCACAGATGAGGATAAACAGGACTACAATAAGAAAACTGGATTTGTACACCTATTATTTTTATAAAAGATACATTAAATACTCATATTGATGTGTAACACTGCAGTCTTCTTGTCCTTTATTTTTCTATTAATTCAAGCAAAGACACTTCTCTAATACAGATACCAAACACTGTTTTTGCCCATCCACAGGCATAAAAGCAATAACTAGTGTTACACTTTCACACATGGAACATGCATTTCATGAACACAAGTTCAGAAGTTACATACAAGGAATTTAACAGGGCTGGAATATCTTAGGAGACTAGCCCTGGAAAAGGCACAACACATTTGCATGCGTTCTAGCTGAATAAACCACTCATGCAGTTTCAGCTACCAGTTTTTCCTAGACTGCTTGCTTATCAGTTGATTACCAAGAAACCAAGTCGCTTGGCAAAAGAAAAAAATAAAAAATAAAGAAAAAAAGAAACAAAAGAAAACTAAGGGAGGACTTCTAAACATTGCTTTTGAAGAAATACTGACAAATACTAAAATTGATCTGCTTTTGTTACCTGTTTAAAAATTATATGTATCCTTTAACAATCTACTTAAACAGTAGCAGAGATGGAAGAAACTAATCTATACTGATCTCACATTAAGATTTTTTTCCAAATATTATTTAAGAGTCCACCTTGGATCAAGTGCAATATTTAAGACAGAACCATTTGACTGCAGGGAGACAGAATAACCCAGTAAATATTTCTCTCTGGAACCACTAGTATGATGTTTGAAATATGAATATTTAAGCCTCATGACACTGAAGTTTCTAATAAAAAACATAACTCATAATTATATCATAAATAAAGCTAACATTAGTTTTTTTACCTAAATCTTTGGCTTGCTTTCTACTTGCTAAGGTTCCAACAACAAGCCCTCTACTGCTATAGTACATACTCTGGCAACATGTTCCATCTTACAGGGTTGTTTACTTTTTCAATTATCAAGGCAAAGAATTCACCTACTTCCTTGAAGTAGAGCCAATGAATCTTTCTTGTAATGGTCAATTATGAAAAGATTCACTTTTCATTTCACAATAAACTAGATATTTATGTCCTTGTCATGACTGCTTCCTGTGGAAAAAAGAAGGGTACTTCACAGGTCGTGATGAAGAAGAGCAAACCAGAAAAAACAGTTCCTTTTCCTCCATCTTCTTCATGATTCTTTCCTTTGTTTTCTTCATTTTATAAATTTAATCCTTTTTTCCTTGTCACTGACTTAACTTTACACATTTTCATGCTGACAAATCAAAAATTTCTTATATACAAAAAGTTTCATAATCTCACATGCTAATAAAATGCAAAAATCAACATGAAAACAAATCTTATGTCAACTAATAATCATAATTACTAGCTTACCTAAGAAAGAACTGATTGAGGAGGCTCATAAATTGATCCAATTTCACAGCCTACACAGGCTTTCTGGTGGGCTTTTTAAATTTTGTTTTAAGAAATATATCACTGTAGTCCTTGTCTATTGTCTCTACTTAAAATAAGCCACATAAAGCCAAAGAGTCTGAAAAATCAGCAGGAATTTCTGTAGTGATTGGCATTAATCCATATCCTAGCACACTGCTGCTAATATTACCATTTAACTTTCTCAGACTTGGTTTGTTCACAGTTATATTTCACCAGACTCACTAGAACCAGCCAACTGTGAATTGGTAGCTTAGAAAATCCAAAGTATGGCAGGTAAGAGCTGCAGTCTCTTCAGTTTAAATCATATTCAAACATCACTCCATGTACACATTTTGATGCATTAAAATAACCACCTTAATCTTTATGTGCACTAGGATCAGATTACCCAGTGGACATTGGGAATTCAAACTGGTGTAAAAAACTGTGCTCTCTAAGTGGCACCCTTTCCACAGGTTCTCTGAGGGAAGCTTTAATTTGTGCTTAGGGCTTCATGGCAGCCCTACTAGCAAAGGTGCCTTGGGGACATGCTGAATTCATATTGCTGTGACCCACAGCCATGTGTGTGTGCAGAGGCCACAGCAGTCACAGGTAAGACAGATAAATCAAATGGCAGCATCCCCCCACCAGCTTTTCTATTATCTGCCCCACTTTGTGCCAATTTCCTCAAGCTTCCCCAACACCTCTTGCTTTGCTGTTCTTCCTTAAGACATGGGATGGGGATTTGTCAAAGTCAATGAGCACTTTATTACAGTGAGAGTGCTCAGTAATGAACAATTCAGCAATTTAATGAGATTCTGTAGATCTGTCTCCAGCCTGTCCATCAAGTTTCACTTCTATAAAGCACCCTGACACTAATCCTCTGGCATACCCAATCTTCACCCTGGGCTGAATATTAGATTCTTCCATGGTATATTGCATTACCACTATAACCTTAGCAAAAATGATGAACTTAACTACACTTGAGGCAATATAGCTGGTCTGATTTGATTTTCTTCTATTGAGTTGACTATGAGGGAATTACTTATTTACTAAGATAAAGCAAGAGGACCAGTTTCTTACTGCCTTCTGAATGCCCAAATTGGTAAATATTTATATGTGTCTTTTAATCCATTCTGGGGATCTGGAATATTTATAAATACATATTTATTCCTAGTTTCACAAACTGAATTTAAAAGATGCATGCACCTTTCGCCTGAAGCAGAAAACTAGTTTAAAAAGATTCTTCAGAACAGCATTAGTAACCTTTAGAGAGGCAATTATGGTAACACTTAAATGGACAGTGTGGAGTTTGTTGTCACTCAGAAAGCAGCATATTACCTATCTCTCCCCAGTATGACCCTGCAACAGAAACACAGACTTTGTCATATTTGCCTCATGAAATGTTCATTGACTGGAGTGCACACAATTAAGAAAATTACTTCTGAGTCTGAGTCTTTCTTGCAGAACAGGACAGTTAGACACTAACTAAAACTCCCACTTCCCAAACATAATTACAGCAGGTTACAGAGGGCGTATTACTGAGTGAGTATTAAGTTATACTTGTATGGCTTCCCACAGAAACTCTTCTAGCAAAAGTATACCCAAGCATGTAGCTAGAGGATTCCACTGGTCCTGCAGAGAAATGATGATGAAACCTAATCAGCCAATCATCCATGCCCCATGCATAAACTTGTATGTCAAAACTTTCTTCTGATAAAGGGGAATATAGGCTAAGACTCAGAGTAGTGTGCCTTAAAAACCTAAACCAAACACAATCCATCATCATGTGTAGTGTACTGTACTGTTCTGTTGTACAAGCATCCTCCAGAGACTAGGACAGGAAAAAGTCAAACTTCATTTTGGTATTTGCAGAAAATATCATCTTGTAACATACTTCATAAGCTAAAGTCTCAAAATTTTCAAAAAAAACATATGCCTGCTACAATACTGAAGGGTTATGTTACATCTTCATAACTGGTTTTGTGGTTTGAAGAACTTAACCTGACATTTTTGTTTTTTTAAAAATAAATATTTTATCCTGCATGACATTATCCATCCACAGAACATGAAGCATCCCACTGATGAATACACACTTTGCACTTTGAGAAACTGACGGCATCTAAATGTAGGGGGTTTTTTTTAGAATAATCCAAAAGATAAATAGATAAATAATAGGAGTTGAAAAATAAATCAGTTTCCTGAATCACAGAAAACTTCTCTGCTGGGCCAATATAACCCACTTCCTAAAAGGAATGCACAGGTTTGTTTTCAGCAAGTTTCCTTCTACCCTGAAATACACAGAAATACTTTCCTCTCTAAAACATGACAGCAAAAAACAAACAGAAAAACACCTTTGGGTAATCAATATTACAGAGATTTACTTCCACTCCACAGTGAATTTTTACAGACATATGATGGGAACAATTCCAAGGACAGATTTTGGTTTAGTTTTTGTTTTTCTCTTAATAGGCTATGTGTTTTTCTCACATTAGGTTTTCTCTCAGCCCATACACGCTAAAGGTCACAACACAATGCTTTTATCTTGTTAATACTTTGTGGCTAGCAACCTGGTCCTTTTCTAGATCCAGCTTTTTAAAAGCAAGTGATCTCAGACTTCTTGCCACAAACCTTCCATGGAAGCCTCCACTCATCTTGGAGCAGAGCTGCCTTTATGATGATTCTCTCATTTTCTTCAGGCAAAGTCAGCTGTGGTGGCACAACCAATATCAATGACTATTGAAGTTATACAGCTAAATTTGTTTGAAGTGAGTGAGAGAGACTGCAGAGGCTAGTTTGCCACCAGACTCATGGCACTAGCCTCATCAGAGGCAATTATAATTGAGTTGCATGCATCAGCCATCTCTTCTCACCAAAGAAGTTGGATCTGGAGGAGAATCTCTGGCTGTATTTAAGTAGCAGAAGTTAAACAGCATGACAAATTTCTCTTTCAAACAAAGTAATTGCATTAACACAACACAACATTTTTAGAATTTCATTTAGAAACTTCCCTCAGTTGTTATTCACAGTTTTTGCTCAAATGCTTATTCTCCCTCGAGATTGCTCCAGGGTTTCAAAACAACAGATTACTGCTATGGTTTATAGAGTGTCACACATTCTGGTTGTTCACCAATCTCCTTACCTGCCAGATTTGCTCTTCACTGAGTGAAGTGAGTCTATCGCTTTTAAAAACCTCTCGAAGAAGACAGTATGGGAGTGCCAGAACTTCTTCAGGATGACTCTTCAATAGCTCAGAGAGATGTTTTACTAAGAAGCCAATGACTGCATTCTCCAATAAAGTGAGGTTGAAAAGATCCGCAAGCTTGTACAGGTCCAAGTAATTAAAACTATTTAATTCCTAAAGGGATGAAGCAAACAAAACGCATGTCACAAAAATATCCCAAACATGAAAAAGAGAATAAAAATATCTACAGGTCTCAGATAATGAAAAAAGGTTATTCTTTTGGAGCCCTGGAAGGAAGGCAATATAACTTGAAGTTAATTAACACAGTCTCATTCAAAATGTATATGTGTTACCATTGCATATGCAAATATATATGATAGCACTAATTTATATTGCAACTCCTAAGGTTATATATGCATAAAGCATCTGTAAGAAAAATGGATTAGTACGTAATGTAATAAACCAGCATGATTTACACTGTATGTCAAGAGCTCACAAGAGCTAACAAGTGGATTTAAAAAACATATTTTTTAACTACAATGGCTTGTTACAAAGCAACTGTTTGTTCATTATTTACTGTTTTGATTGAACTAGAACACCTGTGCAGCACAACTTTTCGTTCTGTGAAACCTCACAAAATACAAGATGCTGAGCTACATTTTATTATGTATTAATTTTCCTTCAATGAACAAATGAAACTTTTTTTTTCCTCTATCCACTGGCATCAACACATAGTGGATGTTGGCCTCCTACTCCTCCTCCCTCTCCTTCTTGCAGCTGAAAATATGAGGAGACAAAAGCTATAGTAGCTCAAGGCAGGAAGCTTTGTCCACCCTCCTAACAGATGACTGATATTTATAGGCTAATGTTTTCAACTTGGCATCTCTCATAAATTAGTATCTAGACAACTAACTACCACTGTTCTAGACTACACTGCTCCTTCAGGGAATGGGCCAAGAATTCACCTCTATTAGACAGAAGTACCCAGGGCACCTGGGAAATGATCATGTTTACCCGTTTTCTCTGTTCTTGCCGCATGCTCACACCTCTCTTCCTCTCTCCTCCTCAATCCTGGTTTTCATCTTCCAATTTACCGCATTGCTCCCTATCATCCGCCTTCTCCTTGACCAGCCCCATGTGCGAGAATGACAAGGAGCCTCGTCAGTCTCACTTTGCTGGTGAGTTAACACAGGGACTGGAGCAAGGAAGAGAAACAGACTAAATTAAGTCAATTTCACTTTTGCTGCTCTGCTGGATGGAATGGCAGCACCAAATGAAACTGACAAGAAATCTTGTAAATGTCAAATGAGCTGCACGGCTGGCAGATAGAGCAGAGCAACAGGGAAGATGGGGAAGTGCGAAGAGGGGTTTTTTTGGAATGTTTTATGGACTACATCTTGAACGTGTGAATTGGGTGCCTGTCCCAGTGACTGCGGAGCTGTTTATGCATATGCAATGGAGAGTGGAGAAAGAATTTTTTAACCTGCTTAGAGGAGTCAGTACTGGAGGAAATGGAATCAAATTCCTGTGGAGGTTCCTGCTTGTTACATAATCTCCCAGTCTGAACAGTGCACCTTCCCTAGCAGAGTTGTACACTAAAGATAAATCCTATTCATTATCTACTTAGACTTCTGCGTAAGAGTTTCCCACAGTTTTCTTGGAAGAACAAAGGTATGTTCTTTACCTTGTCAGAACAAGCACTAACAGCCATCATCCCAAAAGTCACAGCTATTCTAGTGTCAGCTCCTCCTCATACTAACACAGAGGAGGTAAGGATAAATCTGCAGTTGCAGAAAGAAAGAGAAAAGAATGAATTTTACATGAGAAGTATCTGGTCTGTGTGCTTGCTTGGTGATTTAGTATCTTCAGATCATAGATGGCACCTCACAACCCCACTCCTGTGATGGCCATGCAATGGTGGCAACAACACAGAGAAGCCTAATCAAAGCAAACTTCACAGTATTTGACAGGCAACAACCACAGTTTATTGTCCCTGGTTCAGAAAACTATCTTTTCAAAGAGCTCACTGATTGAATAAATCCCAAGTGCCAGAAAGAAATTTAGAAGAGCTGAGCGTGTATTTATTGAGCTCTTTTGTGGTCAATGGCTATGTCTAGAGACATAAATAAATAAATAAATAATCAAGCACTGTGAGCTGAGGATCAAACCCCACTAAAATACATGCCTGATCAAACCACACTAAGTGTCGGTTGAGAAGGAGAGGTGGCTTTTAGCAGACTTCAGAGGAGGAATATACTGGAGATAACATAATAGAATCCTTATTTGAGAGAATCAGTAATGAGATACACAAATGCAATCTACCCCTGAAAAATCTTCCCATTTTCAGTGAAATCTGAATGACACTGGTAAGCCTTCATTTTAGGTTTGGATATTTTTCATGAGCTCCAAACTTCTCTATCCTTTCAAATCAGCAACAACTGAAGTTGTTTTTATGAAAGCTATCTTGCAGTTGAAGAGGCCAAATGTATATGGATGCATAAATAAAATGTGGATGTATAAATAAAATCTCACCAGTTATTTATACTGCATGCAATAACTTATTTCAGATGCTTATTTATGTGTGTTTATTTATTTATTATTAAGGTTATGTGTTTACTTATTTTCATTGCAAAGTTTCAGATGATTTTTGGTGCTTCCTACATAATGTGTTAGTTACCTCCTGAACTTACAGTCTACCTCTTAATGAATACTGAAAATGTGTTTTGTTAAAACCGGCCTTGGCCTGGTTTTAAATAAACTAATGTTTATTTCTGATTTTGTAAGGTTAGAGTTGATCTACAGGTTTGTATTTCACAGACAAATAGGCAAATATTGCATTAGGTTTTATAAATGAAAA